>JBAJNP010004121.1:0-35190 GCA_036877545.1 Yasuhikotakia modesta | reverse complement strand
ATCACAGGCAGTGGAGTGTGATACAGTATCTATCACAGGCAGTGGAGTGTGATACAGTATCTATCACAGGCAGTGGAGTGTGATACAGCATCTATCACAGGCAGTAGAATATTGTGTCTCTGTCTCTGTTATGCTGGCATGAATAGTCATCTCTGAAGAGAGGCATTGTTGTAATTTGGGCTCTCATTGTTTTGTGCTGTTTTCACATTGAATCCTCTCAGCCGGCCAGGAGGAAGTGCTGACAGTGGCTGTGGCTCATTGGTTAGCTTCATTAGGCTGAACCGGGCTGAATGTGACTCAGTAGCTTTCTTAAACAGTGGAACAGCCAGTATCAGTTTCTCAATGGCATCTGTGAGCATTTTGGCACCAGCTAATGTAATGTACCTGCCCTCAGAGAACCGTGTGCTTTCTGTTGTAAATTTTAGTTGTTGTTGTTTTTTTTACTGTGACTGATGGTTCCCCAAATGTTCTTCTGTTTGTTCTCAGTTTATAATGACAGTAAACAACCGTGTTTGTTACTTCACCCATTATATCCTGAAGTAATTCTTTGTGTACTTTATGGTGTGTCTGTGGTGGGACTGAGGGGGAAAATACAACAGCATTGTTGAGTCAAACAGACATTGACAGCACAATGGTATTAGTCCACCATTCTTCTGGTAATAATGCACAAAACAGAATGTGCTTTCTTAAAGCAGCAGCCTGTTACATTTGCCTTTCTACCGCCCCCTCTGTTTGAAACATGAAATTGCAGGTTACTTACAGAGTTATTTTTTAAGTTTAAATTCTAAACTGCTATACAAACATGCTACAAACACTGCATCATCTATAATACCCACAATACAGGTGATATACTGGACAGTTCTCACAAAATCTGGCCTTTATATAAATCAAGTAAATAAATTATATATAATTTAAAGAGGGAAATAAGAGGGACTATATAAGAGGGAAACTTCATGTTGTGTTTGTTCATTTGTTGATTGACCCTCATTCTGTTCCTCCGCAGAGTTCTCGGACAGCTCGCTCAGAAGAAGACAGGGACACATTATGGGATGCCTGGGGAACATGGAGCGAATGTTCTCGTACATGTGGAGGAGGAGCTTCCTATTCACTCAGACGCTGCCTCAGCTCTAAGTACATCCCTCTAGCATCCACAGAACAAAGCTAACACTCCACAACAAACATTGCAGAAAGATCGCAAAAAGTATTGCAATCAGACCCAGTAGAAGCTCTCAAAAGTATGGTCACCTTAAAGGAATAGTTACCCCCAAAAACTAATTGTTTTTGTCACTTACTCATTTGTCACTTACTCTTCGTGTCATTCCAAACCTGTGTAACATTTTTTGCTTCTGAGGAACACAAAAAAGATACTTTGAAGTGTGTTGGTAACCAAACAACAGTGGCACCCGTCGACTTCCATTGTTTGGACACAAACTCGCTGAGACATTTCTTAATAACATCTTTTGTGTTCCCCAAATTAAAAGTCACAGGCTTGGATTGGCTAAATAGGATTGGAGTGGGTAAATGATGAAAAAAATCATTTTTTCATTTATTCATTTTTCTGAACTGTTCCTTTAAGTCTCCAAGTAAAAGTGTAGCTATCAACCTAACACTGTATATCATTGCAAAAGAGTGATTTGACCGTACTAACATTGCCAGACTGGACAATAATTTCAGTCTACTGTATGTTATACTCAGGTCCCAGAAAACTCTCAAATTACAGCATTATGAAAACATTCATAGACAAACTATATAAACTGTCCTGAAACCAGTAAAGTTTCTTCTTCAGTGGTAATTGGTGTTTGATTGCTATCCATCCATCTCTGTGTGATAAAAGTCTGCTTGACCCTCTTTCTGCATATCTTATCCCCCTCCAAACCATCTGGAACTCTCGGAGGAGCCAGTCTCTCATGCACTCTAATAGAAATACTTTAAATACATTTATATGACTGTTAAAGGCCCCTTTAGGGTCAACAGAGAGATCTATTGTGTTTCCTCCAAATATGGCTGCAGTCTCAGCCCGTATTTTAACAGACAACATGGCTGGTAAAGCCTGATTATCGACAGTGCATAAAGCACGTCCAATAAATCACGGGCCACTTTGTCCAGTTGCGATTTCGAATATGCACTTAACTCGGGTTGGTAGAAAGAGGTGGTTTAAATAAATGGGGAAACCAATTATAAGTGGATTGCTGTGGCACAGGGAGCGTGTTTTCCATACAAACGTTGTCACATTTATTGACTCTGGGATTCCAATCAAGTGATCTCATACATGCCAGACTTTATGGGTCCCACTGCACAAAATAAGTCTCTGGGGTACCGCGAAAGTTTGCGTGAGAGGTCAGACGTGTGTCACCTTGTCACATCAAAACTTTGGCGAAGTTTTCCAGCGTTGCCACTGTGACAAAATCACTCGCACAAGAAAATGAGAAACCTTGGAAAAACCGTAGATCTTATTTGCCCATTAAATTGAGATCGTGGCAGAGCACTGTGCTGTGGTCTCGCATTGTTAGGATCTGTTCAATAGTCATTCTCCACAAACTCAACCATTTTAATACAGACTGGCGCAAGCCTGGCTGACTGACTCACAGAGAACATTTCAGTCTTCTGGCTAACGGAGAACGTAGCTTAAAGTTCTTTAAACATTCTCTAAAAGTTATCAAAATGTCGGTTGCAGTGGAAACGTTCTTACGGGTTTGGGTAATTACGCAGAACGCTTTATTCTGACCCAGCTGTGTGCAAAAGCTGTATATTTATAAAACCAGCTGTAAAACTGCCCCCTGCGTATCTGTGTTAAGAGCTGTTTGAGGTTTGCTTCTTTACAAGACCTGTGGTTTGATTTTAAGGGGCTTTTGGGGTAAATTGGCAGAGTTTGGGGAAGGGCTTTTGTTTACAGTGTGGGCAGAAAAAGCCACCATGCCTGAGAACAGGACCCAAATCACCGGGTCTGGTCAAGCCACTGATGAGGACAGACGTACATATTTTATGAAGCTGCTTTGAATCTGTGCACATTGTGCTATATAAATATGACTGGCATGGAATTTAAGAGTGCATTCATTGCCAGCGAGTTATTGCATGCATTTAAAACTTAAAATAACATTAAGCTTCTACATTTCAGCATAGCATTTTTGGGTAACATGACATGGCCTCATAACATAGTGTTTTAGATTGGCCTGTTACAGGGAAAAACAAGAATTAAAACAGGTTTCTCAATTGTTTTTCCATGCTAGAAATGAATAATAATTTGGTTTATCCTCCAAATCTTTTGCCAATCTTTTAAAGTCTGTTATTGGCAATCAGAGTATATTTGATAGGATATACAAATCGTTCCAATTTAAACACTTTGCTGTATCAGAATCTAGGTTGTAGACACCTAGAATCAATACTATGTAGATCAGCTAACTATGTTAGTCAGCTCATATTCTGTAGATGTTAAACCCCTGTAGCCAAGTGGAGGAACAATTTCTGGGCTAGAACACTTGTTAAAATGTTGCTTTAGTTTGTCCTGCACACACACGTTTGGTTTTTAGGCTTTGTGGGGCTGTTTATAGACTGTGTGGCTGTTTATAATGCATTTTATACTGTACAAGCTATAATATGTCCCCTTACATTTTTCCCCAAACCTAACATTCCCTGATTTTTACATTTTAAAATAAGCATCATTTAGTTGTGTGTGGCAATGACTGTCAGGTATATCACAACATATGTCACAATAGTGACTGGTGATTGGCTGTTTCTACTAGTAGGCGGGACTTCCTTTGCTACAGAGGCCAAAGTGAGTGTTGCATTTTCCTCTATTTATAGTAACAGAACTGCAACATCTTATTAATTCTATAATGTAATTCTATAGTCTAAATTAATGTATAGAATACATCCAGGGGTATTTATATAATTCACTTATATATTATTAGTCACTTATATTAATTATTAGTATATATAATAATAATTAGTGGAAACAACATTTAATGAAGAGTCACAATTCAGTGCTTGAAAATATCAGAATATGCACAAATGCCATGTTGGCAAAGCAATCACTCTGTTGTCCATCTTTGTCACATTCGATCCTTTATGTAACTGGTGGTTAAAATATGTGCTCGGTTGTGCTGGATCTCTTTCTTCAACTGGCGCATTTCACGCATTATAAAACCACTGTTATAAAGGTATTTCATGCATTATGGCCACATTTCACAGAGCTTGCACATTTTACATGCATTAATCTAATAACATGGATTATGGGATTGCTACAGTTACATTTGATCCTTCATTTGAAACGTGATTCATTTCAATGACAAGCATAGAGGCATTATCAAGATTTATTGAAGCCACTTTAAAACTCTCTGTATATTTTAAACCAGGAAGTGCTTTTTATAAGAGTTGTAAAGTTGTAACTCGTGTAAACATTGTACATTTTTGGTCTTGGAGCTTCAGTTACACATTAGTGTTCCCATTTGGAGTGTGTGTGTGTGTCATCATTCAGAAGTGACTTCTTCGTTTGGAGCCTCTGGAATACCAACCAGCTTTTTCTTTTATCCAGCTAACAGGAAACATTCTCATAACATTGGTTAACATTGTTTAAATTGGTTGAAGTTCTTTCAAAGTTATCAAGAGTTTCTTGCAGTAATCAGTAATGTTAGTAAAATACTTTTAACATTTATATACTTATATTATATAAGTTCTTTTAAAAAGAATTTGAGTTGTGTTCTTATAGTCAAGCTATAGCATTAACAAAAACATTTTGAACATTCTTATGAATTTCTATTTGATGTTTAAAAATAACTTAACATTTTTAACATTTTTGCTGCTTAATGAAAATGTCACACAAACATTCCTACAATTTAAAATTGTTAGCTGGGTAGACACATGATGTCACAATGTTTTCACAAAAGTCTTTTTAGTTAGACTGTTGTTAGCCTAGCCTAAGCCACATGTCAAACTCAGCTGACGCAACGCAATAATACATAGCCACTTGCTTTTAGCTTGCCCTTTATGCTAGGAAGAGTCTGTAAATCACCTGGGCTTTTTGTACCAATCTTCATCTTCTCTACCTGTCTGTCTGTCTTCCCTTAAAAGTGGGCCAGGGCGCCACAACGTATTGTTTGTCTTGGCACAAAAAGCAGTCTAGATGTGTCACAGAGATATAATGTTCTTACCATGCTGCATAACTCAAATAGCTTCCTCCATTTTGTCCTGAGGAAAAGTATCATGTTGGATTAGATATCTGACAGTTGTGCCTCACAAGCTTCTATGTTGGCTTTGAATTAATGCAATCCTGGTGACGGAGGAATTTTACGTATGTGACTGAAGTCAAAGCTCTGTCTTTGATTACGTTACACTGCGCAATGGAATAATTAGCCAACCGTAGTCAATTATCTGTTATCCTCACATGAAAACAGTTAGTTCAAAAGAAACGCGTCTCCTTAGAGGACACATAAAACAGACTGGATTAGCAGGGACATTTTTGAATGGGCAACACTTTTAGAAAACTGTCTCTCTTTATGAAGAGAGACAAAACTATCTCTCTTTATGAAGCTATATGATAGTTGTCTGTAATGGAAATTGTCTTTTCTTCTTAGAACTTGTGAGGGACAGAATATCAAATATCGCACCTGTAGCAATGTGGTAAGTAAACATGCATGCTTTATTTCATGTTTTAGGGTACTGTGATGTCCATTTTAACCCAAAATTGGCTGGTGAGGTCATTTAACCTCCAACCAGTGACAGACAAGCGGAAGCTTTTGAAAACCTGTTTAGAACCAATCATTATGCTTTCCATTGCATTTTGGTGACACTATTGGCTTAGAACCGAAACGCTATAAATTCTCCATAATTGTTTTGTGTAAGTACTGACCGTGATGTCCCAGGTTCCAGCCTCATATCAGGCCGTGTTTGGTCCATTTTCAGGACTGCCCACCAGATTCTGAAGACTTCCGTTCTCAGCAGTGCTCGGCTCACGCTGACGTGCGCTATCAGGGTCGCTTCCACGAGTGGCTTCCTGTGGACAATGACCCTGAGAACCCCTGTGCCCTCAAGTGTCGGGCCAAAGCCACGGGGCAGGTGGTGGAACTGGCACCCAAAGTGCTGGACGGGACACGATGCTACACTGAGTCTCTTGATATGTGTATTAGTGGAGCCTGTCAGGTCTGTGTCTGTTTTTAAAAGCAGCCCATTCTAGTTTAAGTAATGACATCATTAAACAGTGTAAACATTTAATATTATTCTTCCTGCAGCGTTTATCTCATCTTTATTTTTGTTTAATAATTGATTTATTTAATATTTGAAAATAATTTCACTTTAAATAAACCAAAATCAGTTATTGAGCAAGTACATGACATATTGTTTTTTAAATGGAAAGTTTGTAATAATGATTTTAAGCTCTAATAATAATAATGCAAATAATTGTGTATTTCAAGAGCAAAGTCACTATCTGGATTTCACTTTAATGTATATAAAGTGTAACACAAACTATATAAAGTCACCTGTACTTTCATGTTTCAAACAGAGATAGAGAGGTGAAAGATACTGATTGCAGCTTGTCTTGATAAACGGTTTATGCAGCACATCTGTGAATGCAGCACAATAATGAGCATTAGGTTTTAATTAAATGAACAATAACACTCTGACTCAGTTTTGAAATGCGTTATGGGAAATAGAGAGTTTCCAGTTTAAGTGAGTTAGAATCCTGACAGTTCAGTAAAACTGACTGCTCAGTTAATACTTAGTAAATAATTAGTCTGTCAATAAAATGAAATGGTGTAAAATTATATTTTTGTGATAGATTTGACAACAACATGAAACATTATTAGCACTTTCATTAGTACTTATGAAGTAAACTATTATTATCTTTTCGATGCAGATTGTTGGCTGTGATCATGAGTTAGGAAGCACGGCTAAGGAGGACAACTGTGGAGTGTGCAACGGCGACGGCTCCTCCTGTCGACTAGTAAGGGGGCACTACAAATCCCAGCATGCCACAGGAAAGAGTAAGATTTTGTTTTCCATTCGATTTTTTCATCGCCCTTGATGTATAACAGTGTGGATTTTACTAGTTTCTGACGTTGTTGTACCACTTGACAGGAAACATTTTACAGTAATAAGGTACCCATTCTGCGCAAATGTGACACTTTAATGGCCTTGTCAAGCTACCTAAACATTGATTGCACACTTCTTAGGTCCAAAAATATCTGGCTTCTCTCACGCAGCTTATTTCAGTGGGTTTAACAAGCATCTGTGATTGATCGAGACCCTACACACCTGTTTAATGCTTAAAACAGACTCGGCCTAGTTGCCTCATCTAAAGGAAATGAGTTTCAGTGCTTCCTGGTCTAGTGAGACCTCGGTGTAATTGATAACTGTGTTTTTCTGTGCCATTATGTTCCTTTTGTCAGTGATGAGTGCGTTTCAAACGTCTCTAAACTAATTGGCTTGCACTACCTTTGACTCTACTATTTGTAGTGCTTAATGGCCTGTAAAGTAAATGAAGCGAATGGGCTGTTGAGTTAGGACAGCACCAAAGATCTAGTGAGAGAACCATTTGTGTTGTTTCATAGCTGAGGAGATATTATAGATTTCTCATTTGTGTTTTTACCTTAATGGCACTTTTGTCTCAGATGTTATCAAAAAGTATCAATCAATGTTCCTGCAGTAACGTTAATAGAATGCTTTTTAATATTATATTTAATGTCAAAGACAGTAGTTAGTAGTTAAAGTTGTTAGTGGAACGTTTTTAAAATGTTACAGAATTAAAAAAAAAGTTTGAATAACCAAAAACTTTTGTAACATTCTTAGAACTTTCAAAATAACATTTTTAATATTTACTTATATTTACTGTTACTTAACAGAAACATTAGGGAAATGTCACTAGGAATTTACATCAGTGAATTTTGATTGCGATCTTTGATATTTTCCAATCTGAGATCAGTGAAACATTGGGTTCCTTCAGAAATGAAAAACACATCTGATGTTATGTTTTTGTCAAGAAAACTCCAAGAGGTTGGAGATCTAATTTTTAGCTCTCATCTATAGTATCACATTCCTATTTAGCTGAAGCGTCTGAGAAGCGTCTCAGAAGATCTCTCTTTCGTCTCATGGATGCTCTAAACAGTCTGTTATTAGTATTTTTGTGGGACTGTGATAAGGGCTGAAGTTATTTTCTCAAGTCCGAACTGAACCAATTACACAACAGGCTTTGAAGAACATCCCAAACAGACTTTGATCAGGCCAACACACGTTGCTCTGGTTTTCCTCTGTGTTGTTTGACTCTTCTGTTTCCAGAGGGTGTATATTGATTAAATAATTACATCTGACTTCAATGTAATGTTCAGTCTTTGCACTCACAAGCTCTTTGTTTTTCCCCACAGCTGAAGACGCTGTTATCAGCATCCCTTATGGAAGTCGACATGTTCGCCTGGTTCTTAAAGGCCCGGATCACTTGTGTAAGTCTTGGTAGGTCCAGGTCCACTCAGAACCGAGAAGATAGTCTGAGGGCTTTTATTGCTGGTTTGGTTCTTTTTGTAAAATAACTTTTGAAGGAGCCAATAAAACCTGTTATTATCACTCTTGACTCTTAAAACTCATTTTACTTTGTCAGTGATTGAGAAGCTGCTGCGATTGAAAATGTTTTGCATGCTGTAAAATAATTATTATGAGCGATATCACATTACGTTACACATGTTAGGCAGTTACAGTTTGGCATGTACAAGATACAATTAGCCGCAGCTGAACTCAACCATCAGTTACTTGAAATGTTCCAGGTCACTCGAATGGATCTTTCCAGTGGAAGCCACTTAAAGCAATTACCATTAATGGTCAGTTTGTTCAGTTGTGGCACCAGCATATAAACATTATACACTGAAGGCTGGGAGAGAAGATTGAATTAGGGGGAAATGTAGATTTGACCCCTTCCAATGCAACTCGGAGCCAGTTTACAGCAGTATCACCAATGACTTGGATTCAAAAATCCATAACAAATGTTCCATATTTGAACAACAGTGATGCAATCATTTGCTTTGCAAGGGCTGTTGCATTAACCTTTCTCATCATCAAATTTGCATAAAGTTATTCAGAAGTTTGCTTGCCTCAGGCAGTAAAATGCTAAACAGTTCAGGGTTTATAAAGCGGGACATTTTTTTGACATGTCAAAAAAGACTTTATTTCTTTTTTGGAAACTGAATTTGGATTTGGTCATGGCTTATTAGCTAAATACTGTTTCTTGGTCAAATGGCAGAGAAGTCAAATACAAAATCTGTCTTTTAAGGTCAGATACATTCAGCGCTAGTAAACCTAAACTGACAACAGCACAAAATTTATTTTCTTTCTCTTTATTTGTGTCTTTTCCAGACAGCAGATTAGGTCGTTTGTTTATTTTTTGTTTGTCTGTTTTTGGGTATGCACTTGTTTTGAAAAAGCAAAACCATAGATTTGATTTATCTCTGATTTGTTTTATTGAGCAAATATGAAGATATCTGACATATGATAATATCACACACATTTTTGTATAGCTCATATTTTCCCTTGTTCTGTGTTGCAGAAGATCTCAGAGTTCTGGACCCTAATCACATTTTTCGTTTAACACAAATGAAATATATTAGATGGACAGATTGATCAGGGGGTTGTAATGTTGTGCACATGTACCTTAAGTGTCAGGCTGTGCAAAGATTTATAGTGACCTAGGAGCTTAAAACAAAGTTAACAAATAAGTTTTGTTGCTGTTACAGTCATTTATGTCCGTAACATTTGCCTCTCTACCGCCATCTCTGTTTGAAACAAAATTTGCAGGTTGCTTTGCTTATGTTAAAGTTAAATAAAGTGAAACTGACAGCTCAAGTTACATATAGTTTATAAATAATTATTATAAACTTAATGTTGCGAATCAGGGTAAGGGATGGGGACTGTTTTAAACTCAGATCTGTAATGTACTTGCAGCAACTTGCTGTTATTAAATAAAGTAAACAAAAGCAACTTTTAGTAGACAATTTTGTTTGTTAAACAAACAAAAGTTATGTATTGGTTGTATACAGTCAGGTGACATGCTTATGTTGACCTGTCTCCTGTAGATCTGGAAAGCAAGACACTACAAGGTGTGAAGGACGAGCTTGCTCTGCATGAAACCAGGCAGTACGTGTTGGAGAACACCACAGTGGACTTCCAGAAGCTCATGGATAAGGAGGTTCTGAGGATAACTGGACCGCTCGGGGCCGACTTCACTGTCAAAGTAAGCGTTGTCCAATGAGCGGGCCGGCACCGAATTTGTGTGCATGTTTGTGTATTAGTTTGTTTACGTCTCAAGCTACCAATAAGATTGTGGCACACACATTTGACCACGTCTAAATCCACTCCATTTTCCTCACAAAATGAGTGTAGTAAGACGCAAATGAAACGTCATGGATTGTGCCTGAACCTGCTAATAAGTCATACTCAGAATGGAGGAAAGATTTTGGTCTTAGTGTTTCAGAGCAGCAATTGTTTGACGCATACGGGAATAATTTCACTGAATTCCATTTGCCAGTTCTGGATCAGATTTACTTTCCTCTGAATTTAAACGTTCTCTGATCATGCACATTCCAGGGATCTTCTGTTGATTGTTTATTCTCAGCAATGTTAAAGCAGACTCCGACCTCTTTAACTTGGAATGCTGCTTGTTTCTGTGGGATTTTGAAAGAGGATAAAACACTGGCACACACTGAAGGGCTGTGAGGCATCTTCCAATCTGAGGGAAAACCTTTCATGTTACCTATCCTCCGTAACGTGTCACGTTCACCATAACTAGCTCAAAAAACTAGTTCTGGTCACCGGCTCTTTGTTAATTTGGCAAGTTTTTAGGTAAGAACGTTACCCTAATGTTTTTAGCAACAGGTAACAAAACATTAAAAATGTTATTTATTATAGAAGTTATAGGAACATTTAAAACATCCAGTTTTTGTTGTATTTACATTGTTGTTTGTTTATAAGAAAGTTACTTAATTTTTTTATTCTCTAACTTTAAGTTCCTCTAACTACTTAAAATATTTTTGATATATATAATATATAACATTAAACACATTCTGCTATCATTACTGCAACTTTTTTGGATAACTTTAGGAGAACGTTCTGAGAATGTTCTCTGTTAGCTGGCCATACACCACTATCAGAGAATAAACAGCTGGGTGTTCACTTTCAGTAGCATTTCATTTCCGCCTTATTTGCCCAGTGGTTTGATTTTATTTTGAACCACTGGGTAATGAATACCACACCCCCTTTTTTCCTTCCGACACGCTTTCTACGCCACCCTTAACTTCTAGTAGATAATTGCATTCCTGGCTCACATCCTTTGACCATCCGATACGCTTACGGTTTCGCCCCATTGTGTGAGGAACCCCCTGGATTAAAGTTCTGGCCATCGTAGATTTACAGAAACAAAAAGAGTGGACAGCCAATCAAACTGAAACGTCCACATATGGAAAATGCCAGTGAAAACAAGTCCACCCACAACTCGAAACATGTCCAAATAACACAGTAAATAGGACTGTAGGAGACAGAAATCTGAGACGCAATAAGTGCCTAATTTTCTAATCTGACACCAGGAAGAGAGCCAGTTCATAGCTCTTGGAGAGGCTGTGCAAAGTGGAAAACTCATTAAAACGTGCAAGACAGTTGTTCCATTGTAAATAAATGTGTGAACGTATGTTAAATTTCACTCTCTCTTAGTCCCGTTTCTAATATTAGAATATCTAATTGGAAAAACTGATCAACTGTAAATCAATGCCTTAAATTCACAGTTAACAGTGAAGTGAGAATATTTCGTTTAGACGTTGTAATTTTGACACTTTGCTGTTTCAGATAAGTTCTCAGCAAACGTTTGATCAGCGAAGGCTCATTTTGGAAAATACATTCTTTTGTGGCTTGAGACACGCATAACACATCTGTGTTGCAGCGTTCTGTGTAATTTCTGGCACTGCGCAATTTAACCTCATATTGGAAGTACTTTGAAAATCCCTCAGATGGATTGAATTTCATTCATTGAGCACGATGAATGATTGTGATCCAGAGAAACCCTCAAACGCTTTGTCGCACAAGCCACCTGGGATTAACAGGGAGTCGGAGGGGAAACGTATGTTTTCGAGCGCTGGGTTCAGCAAACGTATGTTTTCAATAGATGGCTTTATTAACAGATGAAAGCATAGAGGTGGTGGGTGTTTCGGCCGGGCTGAGTTTGGCTCGGTGGGGATGCACAGGGAGCGATATCTTAAAGTACTATGAAACACTTTTGTCACTGCCAAGGAATGTGACCAGTTTCACAGGTTTATTTGTGTAAGAACACAACTCCTCCTTCAACAAATCCACCCGTGCGCTCTTTCTACAAGAGAAATAAAAGGTTCAGATGCATTAAAATGTGACATTTTACTTTGAGACAATGAACAGAAGGGCAGTACCACAGTTAACAGGGAACAGTCTTACAACACTGGATAACATTTTTTTACATGAATAAAACTTTAGCTCTCAAAGTTATTCAAAATTCTTGTAGTAACATTAGTAGACCTCTCTCTCTCTCTCTCTCTCTCTCTCTCTCTCTCTCTCTCTCTCTCTCTCTGTGTGTCTGTGATATTGCTTCTATAAGTGTTTAGTAGTTATGTATATTACATGTAAATGTAAAGGGTCAAATTCAGTTCACTGCTGGGTTTTTGAGGACACTGGGGTTGCTAGCATTCAGTGTCCTTTTGTGTACGTCTGCATTTCATTAGCAAGCAGGAGGTCACTGCAACCGCCGTCATTAGTCTATCAAGAGAAAAGAATACAGTTCTTGAAGTGCATTAAATTGGAGGGCTGTTGGTTCGCTGGTGGGATGCCATGTCTCTGTCTTTGTGAGGCATTAGTCTGTCAAAGCGCATGCATGTCCGTAATCCCCCTCACAGACTGCTGGGATAGCTTGACCCCTGTGAGGAATAACAGCAGATCTTAAGATTGTTTGGTTTCGTGATAGCCGATCTTAAATCAGCTCAACCTTGGTTTTAAAGGCTTTTCGTGGCAGTTTCTAACACATTGGAAAGACATATACGTATACAACTTTCAGATGTAAACATTTTCAGGCAAGGCAAAGATCATTTCCATGACTTCATTTTCTGCACATTTCTGCTGCAGAAATTCTACATCTGTGCTGAATATTTTCATATCAAAGCAATAATTTGAGGCTGGCCTGGTCGTTTTCAGGAACTGTAAGTCGTCTAAATGTTAGTGTAGTTTTAATCATTTGCAAAATTCACTTTTGAAAGATATATAGAACGGTAGCATCCTTTTCTTGAACTTTATGTTTTTATGCCTTTTATTTTGACATGTATCAGTCATATTATTCCCTGTTCCCTTATGCCACTTACTCATTGGTTCCCCTGACCTATATCATGTTCTATATGGACTATAGTAGACCTTTCAGACAAACATCAGTAATGACTCAAGCAACATTGATGACTTATCCTGCACTACACAGATTTTTGTCCAATCAGATGTTCTCCAGAATTAAAATGCCCCTCCCTAAATGCCACCAACAATCAGCCACTGTAGCACATGGTTCATTGTTGTGACATGACCAAACTCTATTTGCCAAGAACAGCATTCCTGATGCAAATTCACAAAGATGATGATTATATTAACATCTAACTTCTCCTTTATCAAGAAAGGAAATGGAAAACTAGTGAAATTAAGTATAATAATAGTTAAAGAGATGCAGTGAATGTCAGGGCGGTGTTAAAACTCAGTATTTATCCTGTGGTTGAGTGATTATATAACTTGTAAGTTGTCAGAAAATCTTAGCCAAGTATGTAGATTCTACATGTGTATGACATACCAAAACAGAAACAGCCTTCTTAAATTTCATAATGAAGTCTGCTGTCTGTTTCTGCCTTTTTAGGTTAAATACACAAATGGAGCTGACAGTGTGGTTCAATTCATCTTTTACCAGCCCATAGTTCATCGCTGGAGAGAAACCGACTTCTTTCCATGTTCAGTCACCTGTGGAGGAGGTAAGAGATTTAACCAAACAATGACCTTTCAATAACTCATCACATTAAAATGCTGCATTAAGCTTTAGGCATATTTTTCTCTTTCATGGTTTATTGTGTTTACTGTGGGTTTAGAGTTATTGAGGGTTTAAGTTATTGATATTGGCAGTAAAAACTTGTATTAACTCAACATTCCTCTTTTGTCACAGGATATCAGCTGACATCAGCTGAATGTTACGACCTGCGGAGTAACCGTGTGGTAGTGGACCAGTACTGCCACTATTACCCTGAGAATGTCAAACCCAAACCCAAACTGCAGGAGTGCAATATGGACCCGTGTCCTGCCATGTGAGTCTAATAAACAACCTGTTAAAACACCGTCAGCAGTGACTATATTCACAATATAGCACAACCTGAAGATACTGTAAGCAAATTCTAGTTTGTATCCCATATATTGAAAGTAGGGGTACTAATCCAAACTTAAAATAATCTAAGTTTGCTATTGGTTGAGATTCACTCAATGGGTTGAGGGACTAGTTGGGGACATTTTTGAAACGTATAAACCATAGATGCAGATAATATGTTGTGTGTTTGGAGGTTCTGAGGTGGATAAAAGATGGAGATACTATGAGATACCAGTTCTTCTGAAGTTCTCCTCATTTATGTCTTTCATTTCAGTGATGGCTACAAGCAGATCATGCCCTATGATCTTTACCACCCATTACCTCGGTATGTATCTCAGCCTTTATTCTTCACACTCTATCTGTCCCCGGCGACTGATCTTTCCAGCTCTCTGGACCTCCTGAGACTCAGTTTGCAGAGTAACATTTCAAGCTCTCTTCCTCAAAAGAGCTCGAGCCAAAAGGTCCCAGATTCTGTTGCAGTGAAAGATAAAATGGGACCAGAGCCAGACTGAGGGAGAATAAAGGTTCTCATTTCTCGGGTGGTATTTCACACAGAGCGAAATACCGAGGCGACATTTATCTCCTTTAAAAGCGTCATGGACAGGAGAAGAAAGTCATGATGGCTATATGGCCGTTTTGTTCTTGTGTGTGTTGTTTTGGTGATGTAACGCTGCAAAAATGCATCTGCCTTGTTTTAAAACTCGTTTCATTGTTTTCTCAGAGCTGTTTTATTTGAGAATGTTACCTATGAGAGTCGTTTTGAGAACAGATGACCGCACAGTATCGATCGTGTGGCACATGGATCAGTTCAGACGCTGTTGCTTGTTGTTTACGGTACGCTTGTGTATTTTAGGTGGGAGAGCAGCCCCTGGACGGCCTGTTCCACTTCTTGCGGTGGTGGGGTGCAAAGCCGCTCCGTTTCCTGTGTGGAAGAGGACTTGCAGGGCAACATGAACCCCACAGAGGAGTGGAAGTGTCTGTATGCACCAAAGACATCGATTCTACAGCCCTGCAACACCTTTGACTGCCCAACCTGGCTGGCACAAGAGTGGTCACCGGTATTTGAATACATGATTTATTCTTTTTTATGGTCTTTTGCAACAAGCAGAGAATACGCAGCACAACAGCAAGAATGTTAAAGTAAATTAATACTTTACAGGGTGTTCCTGTAGCTAAGTTGGTTCAGCATTGCGTTAGTAGCGCAAAGGTTGTGGGTTTCAACCCCAGGGGAAAATGTGTACTAATAAATTGCAGAAGTTGAATGCACTGTGGATCTGCCAAATGCATAAATGTAAATGTAATATACTTATATAAGCACAGGTATATAAAATATGCATGCATACTTCTATATATTTTAGATAATCTCTTTGGTGTTCATACGGTGACCCGTCTTTGATACCCTCATACCTCCCAGATCATTTTACTTTAATATCCAACAAAATTATCATTAATTTCTCTGCTTTTTTGCTGTTGTTTAAATCATTGGACACGAGTCTTGTGATCCTCGGCGTGTTATTGTTGGACGTTCTCTTTAGCAGGAATTGAATGGCGTCCCACATGGTAGGTCTCCTGCATGAACTTTTGCTGAACTCCCATTTAAAGCAATTAGCCCAATTACAACTGAACCATTCGCCACATGTCAGACGTACAAACCGTAATGCAACCATAACCGTTTCTGATGAAGAGCTCTAGCCATTGAGTCTCGCGCTGGTGTCCTGGTGTCTTAATGTAGGAAGTATGCATCTCTAAGGACACATTTCACATAGAGGCTACGCGTAGACTTCAGCTTCTTGTCTTCAGTGAAAACAGAGTAGGCATCTTAATTATAAGCCAATCTGTACCCTGAACCTAATTGCCTACCCTTGGGCTTTGTACAGTTTCCTGTTAAGTTCCTCTAACTGCTGGGAACCTTGTGGCATTGGAGAAACACCCCAGGCCTCAGCAATGCAGTTCCTTATTGTAGTTTTTTTCTGATTTGCCCCAGTACCCTCACAGTTACCCTTTAACCCCATAATAATGCAACAATGAGTGGCTCATTCATCGGTTATTTCTGATCCTGCACAGCTTTCTCCTCCTAACGATGTGTTAATTGGTGAAAAGAGGTGAAAAATAGAGCAATTTATTTTCTCTAGGTCTGGCACAAACTGGTCGGGTTTTTACCGGAATACCTGTTATACCTGAACAGTCTGGCTCTGGTCCCACAAACACAACTGCCATTCCTAGCATAGTGAGTCTGGGGCAATGAGGCATAAAAAGGCATATAAAAACAAATAAAACTATTTTATTTAATTTTGTTTACTTTGTTGATTTCATTGCAGGCTCAAGAAAAGTGATATATTTATATACTATACTGTACTATATACTATACTATACTATTTATATACTATAAATATATTTATATTTTTAGGAGTGTAATGATATACCAATGCCACAGTTCTGTTGATATCAATGTTTTGGAGAGAAGGGTCAGTTCGGTTCTGTTTGCTGTTGGGGCAGAGAGGTAACAGCAAGGATAAAAAAACACTAGAGTATCTTTTAACTTTATAATAATGATAGTTGAAGACAGTAACTTTAGTCTATGGATAAAAGTCCCCTGAAGAAACTCATATGGGTATTGATGAATTTTGGATGGGGGGGGGGGCTTGTAGGAGTTGTTGTAGAAAGAATTTAAAACTACTACTGCATTTTTATTTCAAAGCAGTTTAACAAAGAAAACAGCCCTTTAGTAAAGGCCTGTGTCACACTATACATTACTATACTGTATACACAGCATGCTGTAATCATGAGTTGATTTATATTTATAATTGTTTTTGGAATATACTTGCAGAAATACGCCATTCATAACTACCTTATAGTTAGTTAAACTTTGTCAGTGTCAATGATCATCATGGGTTAAATATGGGCGTTTTAAGGTTGTGAATGCACTGAAGATATCAACAGAAGTTCTGGTTGTTTCTATAACTGTGGTTAACCTTCTGAGGTACATCATATATGCAGTACATCAAATAATCTGAGCTTCTGCTTTCAAAGCTAAACTTGCTGTTGCCAACCTCTCCGAAATCACTTACCCTAAGTAGCACATACAACTACAAACAATGAACAGAAATGGCACTAATCCATAACTGATGAAAGGAAAATATATGTTTATTATTTATGAGCCCCGCAATCAAGACTAAAAATGTTGTGGAATAAATCAAATGGGTTTTTTTTAAAGAAATCATTTCTCTTCCAAAAAACAGAAAGAACTGGGGGGCCTGTGATTGTGACTGAAAAATATGGATATTTGGGACCACAATCTCAGAAGTGAACTTTTGTTAAATGCTTGTCTTGGCAAAGGACGTTAAAAACCCTCCTTTGGGGCAGCCGAGGGTTTTGGTGCATTTTTGTCTTTTGATGTGGGAGTTAAAGCTTTCAGTTAAACACTGTCTGTAAGTACTTTGATAATCTTAAGTTAGCAAAGTGCTTGAGTCAGCAGTAATTTGTTATTTTAGAGATGAAGTCACAGAAATTAGAAATGAATAAACTTCATCAATTTGCCAACTTTGTTTTTAATTCTCTGAAAGGGAACTTGGGTTGTTGAAGGTATGTAGCTGTGACAGCAGTGTATCAAGCTAAACTTTTTCCCCCAACTTTGTCTAACTCTCGTTGAAGACCACGTGCTTTAAATTACCTCATATTAATTGAGAGGCAATTGTATTTACTAGACCATTTGAATGAACTCTGAGAAGCTAAAACAAGAAAAAAATGATGATGATGTCCATGACGATGTGTTTTCCTGTTACCTTTCTCTGTAGTGCACAGTAACGTGTGGACAGGGTCTGCGCTACAGAGTGGTCTTGTGTATAGACCACAGGGGTCTTCATGCTGGAGGCTGCAATCCCAACACTAAACCGCACATCAAAGAGGAATGCCTGGTCACGGTGCCCTGCTACAAGCCCATTGGTAATTGGTTGCGCTACTGTTTCTAGAACATTCAAAGAACAATTTGTAATGTTTTTTACTTGGTAGAAACTTTGTGAAAATGTTCTCAACACACGTTAAAGTCCATAATGATTTACTAAGTCTGGTGTATATCTTGACTGACCTGCACAAAGCAAAGACCTAAACCTCACCTTTGTGATGAAACCGCCAAACTTCAGCAGTTTGCAGTTAAATTCACATTTATTGGTCTTCAGGTACTTTTGGCCATATTGTGTCGCTTCATTGCTTAGTTTGTTCTCCTCAGCAGCAAATATTCAAATGACTCAGGGACTAAAATAGGGAAAATTTACCTTTATAAATGTTAACAGCTTTTTTTTCTCATGGATATGTTCTAGAGACACTTCCTGTGGAAGCAAAGCCCCCCTGGTTCAAGCAAGCCATAGAGCTGGAGGAGGAGACAGCTGTATCTGAAGAACCCATGTAAGTATCTGAATGTCTCACTGTGGACCAGGATCTGCCTGGATCATGAAGTATCTGTTTGGTTTTTGATCCCAGTGGTTCACCAAATCAAAAGAAGTGTTCTTTTTAAGCTTTCAGTTCCCTCTCATCATGCACATCAAGAACCTAACCCAGCTAACAGAAAACATCCTTAGAACATTGACTAACGTTCTCTAAAAGTTCTCTCCAAGTGCTGTTGAAGATTTTTCAAAGATCTCTCAAAGGTTTCAAAAAACATTCATAAAGTAACGTTACTTAGCATTTGTGAAAACTAGTGAAATTTAGCAGTTGTGAATCTTAGCATTTTTGCTACTTAATGGAAATGTTAAGGAAATGTTTTTACAACCTAAATTTGTCAGTCAGACGGGTCTCAGTTACTTCCACTGTAGCGATGATTTAGAGACGGAAGAATCTTACGAATGCTTGCAATCCTCCGAACGGAAAGTCTGATCTCAGAAACAGTCTGCCATCACTGACTGGCTCTTGAAAGGCGAGACTGGTACAAACAGTGTGAATTGAGAAGACAGTGTGACAGGCAGAGGATAACACACAGCTCCTCTGTGAGCAGAAGGTCTGCTGAAACCATCACCGCTTTTTAGGTGAGGTGATGATTTATACAGAAGAATGAAGCAAAGTGACGCGTCTGCAAAGGCGCTGCAGGAACGTGGAGATTTATAGAGCTAAATATCCGGTTTTAAGATCTAACATGAAGTTGTTGGAAGATAAAGGTGTAAGTGTGGCCTTAATATTTCAGGTTGTCCACAAGTTCTAGGCTGCAATAGGTCTGGTGTGACAGAGGTAGGTGTGTAAATTGATGAAGTTTTCTGCGATGTTGCAGTGTTGTTGTAAAATGTAAAAACCACAGTTGTTGAATCTGGCAGGGCTGGTGGAATCTGATGGTGTTTCATGAGAGTTTAAGGCAAGGATAATTTAAATGGTCATCTGTATGTCTGCACATGCCTGCTGTATATATATATTCAACGTCAAATGTGAAAGTCACATTACTCATCAGTGATCTAGGATTAAGCTACCGTGGTTCAAGGACAAACTTTACAACGTTTTTGTTGAAGAAATGTCTTTCATAAGGATATTGCGCCTTTATTTTCACTGTTTTATGCACATATTTTATTGTAGTTATTTTTTGTAGAAACTATTTTATATTAATAATTAAATGTATTAATAATAAAGCATTTTTATATTAATTAATTGCACTTTAAGTCCGCCTATTTAAGCGATACAACGACCACATTGAGTGATTCTTGTTGTTCTGAAAGAGACAATGATTCTAGCTAACAATTTTAGGTGGTAAAAACATTTTCCCAATGATTTATTTAAGCAACAAAAATGTTACATTTATTTTGAATGTTCTATTATAGGTCAATTTGTTTTCCTCACTTTGTAAGTCTCTTTGATCAAAAGCATCTATTAAATGCCTAAATATAAATATGTCCATATGTTTTTCAGGCATTCAATTCATGCTTTTTTTATTACTGTAATGTTTTTTAAATATTCCACTAACAACCTATAATAACGTTTTTGATATGTTACAGACGTTCTACTGACATTACTGCAAGACTGTTTTTGATAACTTTGAGGGAACTTTTAGAGAATGTTAGCCAACGTTTCCTACGTAGCTGGGCTTGTGAACCTGCCTGATTCCAAACCCATTGAGTTTGTTCTTTGTAAAAATGCATGTCTTCCCCAAACTGCACCTAAATAATCCTGTATAATGTGCTGTCACAGCAAAGCCAACAACAATATCTGCCTGCCATATGAGTCCAGGGTTACGGATGCAAGAGGAACAAGTGAGGAAATTCTTGCGTTAGACTTACTGCACCTTCATCGCCAAGTTTTAAACCTGCCATTTTTGCTGACATGGTCACGACCACTAACAATTACTTGCGAAATCAAGGGAGAAATATATCGCCTGCGTTTAGACGTTTGACCCTCTGCTTCCACAGTCATGACCGAACAACAAGTATGAGCATTGCCAAGACACCACAGCTGAGATAAATTCAAACAAAATCAACGTCTTTCATACATTAACGTGAGAATCATGGCCGCTTAAAGTAACTACACATGTTTGGTTCGGGGACAAGCCATGTAAAAAAGCAACGGGTGTGCAGTGAAATATACTCGTCAACCCTCGTGTGCAAATAGGAAAGTCATTGAGAATTTTTGCTGGGTTTGTTGTTGAGACATTAACCGTGGCTTTGGAATCAATCGTTTCACTTGACTCCAGGGCTTGTTTAGGGCCAATAGAGCCAGTTATTGCTTTCTAACTGAGTGGGAATGTACAAAGCATAACTGTGCTTATGCTGTGGTTTCACAGTTCGGTCAACAAAGACAGTGCCACGTAACGTCTAAAATATAAACAATGACTGAGTCTGGAAGGCATCGGCTCAAGCAACAATAAACGATTGAAGGTTTCAATTAGAGAAAGCTGATTCAGCTCTCATCTCACCTCGGCCTAATTTAATCCCGTGGGATCACATGTTTCTCACAGATGGGAAGTCTGTCCCCAGTGCTTGAAACTGGAGATGTCAGCCAGTTTCTGTTGTGGATGTAATTTCTCTCTGACCTGAAGCGCACTCAAAGCTCCGCGTGTACAGGATGTGAGGGTTCCACTGTTATCAGCGATGGGCTAAAAGTTTGCATCTTATATTTGCGATTTTAAGACGGTATCTTGTTTAATAGTTTCTAGTGGGTCTAAGATGGCCTTAACAGTTGTTATCCAGCTGACAATTTTATGTTGTGGAACGTGTCCGTAACTTTTCCATTAAGTAACAAAAATGTTAAAAATGTTATTCTGTTTTTTAAACATTTTTAGATGTTTTGCAAAAATTAAGAATGTTATTCAAATGTATTATTCATTTTTTCACTTTTTTAACTATTTTTACTTTTGTAATTCCACTAACAACTTAAGAATAATGTTTTTGATAAATACGATGCATAACATTAAAAATGTTTTACTTCAAGAACATTACTTCAAAAACATTACTTCAAGAACAGTTTTGATAATGTTGAGAGAACCTTTAGAGAACGTTAGGCACATTCTAAGAATGTTCCCTGTTTGCCAAGGATCTGGATAAAGCTGGGCTAGATGCTTGATCAGCTGGACTAGCAGCCAGTGGGTCTGGTTTTGATCTTGGTGGTCAAGCTGGTAGACCACATTGGGCCAGCAAAAAAACCTCTGCCATGTTTTTAAAACCATCTTGACCACTTTCCTGTGGTCTGACTGGTTGATTCCTGCAGGGAGGAGGTAATTATTACTTGTGTTTGAGACTGACACCAGATGAACACGCCACCACAGATGGACCTCTGCAAATGATTTGGTTCTGGATGAACATTGTCTTTTTTTTCAAAGATCTCAAGATGTTTGGTAGGAAATGTTGTGGAGAACTTACTGTATGCCCTTCTTTCCTCATTAATGAAATAAGTTCAGATCCTCTGCACACCAATTTATTTCAGGCTATAGGAAAGTTTGCCTCATGAAAATAACCTGTAAAAACAACCATCTCAGAGTATTTCCCCTTTCTCACTTCAATCTTAACTAGAAGGAAAGACGCATCAAAGCAATTTATTCAAGAGTCTTGGGCTCTAATGCCTCACAGCTGTTGAGTGAGCGCCGGGATCGGCCGGATTTCAGAAATACTTGTGCAGTTTATGAACTTAGCTGCAAATGAATTAAATGTGTAAGGATGGAAGAAATGCCAGAATCAACCGAGGTTTTCGGAAAGGAACTTTTTATTAATACTGATGTGTATTATGCCTCTTTTTGTGATCTATCAGTGAGCTGTGTGTGTGTACGTGTGTGTGCTCATGTGTGCATGTGTGTGTGTGCTCATGTGTGCATGTGTGTGTGTGCTCATGTGTGCATTTGTGTGTGTGCTCATGTGTGTGTGTGTATGTGTACGTGTGTGTGTGTGTTTGTTTGTTTGTGCATTTGTGTACGTGTGTGTGCTCATGTGTATGTGTGGTGTGTGTGTGTACATATGTGTGCTTGTGTGTGTGTGCGTGTGTTCCATAAAACCTAGATAAAGACTGTTATAGTGTACAGAGTTATAAAATCTAGTCAGATGGACTTAGAAGAATTTAGAAGAATTTAATGAAACATTTTCGGTTCATGTCAAAGCTCTGATATTTGAATTCAGACTGTGGTGTGTTTGCACGTCTGAGCAACTGTGAAAAACTGTGAGAGATCTGTGAAAATTTAAATCTTTTCCAAAACTCTAGGGGAGAACATGTCAAAAGCAGAAGTCTGTATTTGCCCTCCAACACAGCTGAAAAACAAAAGATATCCTCATTGTAAACGTTTCCTGTGGATTGTTTGTTAGGTTCATCAGAGGAGCATGGGGCCCGTGCAGCAGAACCTGTGGAGCTGGAACTCAGAGGAGAACCGTGAGATGTCAGATGCTGCTGTCCTTCTCGCAGACCATCGAGGACCTCCCAGACGATGAGTGTGAGGGACAGAAGCCTCCAGAGACTCAGCCCTGTTATCGGACCCCGTGCCCTGGGGGTCGAGCAGAAGAGGAGATGGGCAAGACCTTCATCTCTGAGAGAGAAGAACTACATGACTGGGAATATGAGGGTTTCACTGAGTGTTCGGCGACGTGTGCTGGTGGTTAGTGCTTTAGGATTCACTGTTGTGTAGTTGGTGAGACCAGTTGCACCAAATGTACTTAAAAAAAAGTACTGTGGTAAAGTGGAAAGGTTCGGAGAGTGGGAGCTAAAATCCCAACTAACAATTTAAGGTTGATAGAATGTTTCCTAATGTTTCCATTCAGTAACACAAATGTTAAATATGTTTCTTCAAAAGATCTTGGAATGTGCAAAATGTATGTTAAACGTTAAAAACGTTTCACTAGCAACTTAAGAATATTGTTTTTGATAACATTTGAAACCGGTTAAAAATGTTTGTTGATAACTAAAAAAAACATGGTTTAAAAACTTTGTTGATAACTTTAAGGAAACATTAGCCAATGTTCTAAAAACGGGAAATAAGCTGTGCTGGATACAGACACATTTTTAGGAAAAAAGTTTGCGCCTGTCTTCTGACTTGTCTCATTGTTGGCAATGACCCCTCACTCCCATGTCACTTCCACACACACACGCATAAAAAGATCGTACAGTTCTGTGTAGCATCACGCTAACCAAGTCTTTGATGGGGGTCACCACTTTTCTGCCTCATTTCTGAATTGAGCGCGTTCGTAAAAGCCATCAGGGTAATGCTGTCACGATGGGCAGGAAGTTCCTACAAAGATGTCTGGGCATTTCCTCTGGAATAGTTCTAACAGAACCCTGCCTGTTCTGATCCTAATTGAGCCTTATTGGATGTAATCAGTGTGTTTAGACAAAAGTTGAATTTGATTGCTTAATGCAGGTTTTATCATCAGAGCTGGAGTGAGTGTGTATGCATTTGTATTCCTTCATATACGTGTGTGTGTGTGTGCTCGGCCAAAGCTAGCGTAAACTATGGCAAACACTCGTTCACATCTGCAGTCTTTCAAGCTTAAAAAAACGAACACTCTGCCATATTCTGTCTCTCTGCCTGACACACAAAGATATATTTCTGCCTGCATGAGCCTTGTAAATGTCAAACTTTCCTTGTTTCCATCTTCCTCTAGCATCCTAGTGACCGAATATGAATTTATTTGTGCAGTCCTGTTTAAAGAGTCGCCCTTTCTCTAATTTACTTTCAGCCCAATAGAGCCGTTTGGCGTGTAGTCGCAAAACCCAGAGGAGAATTAGCATTTTCGAACCACAAATTCCCTTATAGGGTTTTTTAGAACCGTGATTTATGAGTAAAATAAGGCCTTTTGTTCTGCAACATAAATTACAGTCATGCCTCAAAATTGAATTTCAAAATTTTTGTGTGCTCTACACATGTACTGTAGATTCGACTGCTAACAAGTACACAAGTACACACTCAAGTCTGTACACTTCAACTACCACAAGCATGCAAGTTTATGTACCAGAATAATTGGACAATCGTTGTATCTTTTGCATAATGCTGGTTCACGCTGTTTTGATACGACTGTGTGCAGTATATATTACAGATATAACAAAAGTAAAAGTCTCTTCAAGTATTGTAAACCACAGGCCTTGTTTTACTCATTAATCAAAACCCGGTGTTCAAAAAACCCATTTGGAAGTCCCGGGGGAACTCGTGGAGAATTAGCCTCCGGGCTGACCCATAAATTGATGTTATGACTGAACCGATTTATTATTACTCCTCATTTGCTGTCATACCCTCGTTGAGGTACCCCTCTACGTTTCAGGTTTGGTTAAACGTGCGCTCAAAAACCAATACCAGATCCATTTCACGTTGCGGTTCTTGAAAATTACATACGTTACACACCCTCCCTGTTTTTAAAACCTTCAGTTCCACAAATGATTATATATAGTGAGATTCACACACGAGTGCCTCATTTCAGATTGTGCTTGTGTAGTTTTAACTGTAACATCTGTTACTCACTCGTGTTGCGTTTATCCCAGCTAACAGTTTTAGTTAAGAGCGTTTCACAACTTTTCATTATTTTGAGTGTTTTTAAGAACATTCAAAACATGCAGTTTTTAGACATTGTATTAATTATCGGATTTTTTAAATCCTGTAATGTTTTTAAAGCATTCCACCAACAACTTAAGCATAACATTTTTCATAAGCGAAACTTAATGTAAAAATACAGTGTTCCACTAACATTACAGTAACAATGGTTTTAATAACTTTTAGAAAACATTAGCCAACGCTCTGAGAATATTAACTGTTATCTGGGATATCAGAAAGCTGCTGTTTATACATGGCTTTATTTTTCTGTTAATCTGAGAGTGACTCATGTTAGCTTTACTCCCCTTGTAAGTCGACATCACGTCTGGTTTCGCTGCTCGGTAAATCTTTTGTACTGAACCCAGGGAGAGGTTATCTGGTCCAGTCAGAGGGGATAAGAGACACGTGCAAAGTGACAAAATTTGGCTAAAAGCACAACAGGAACCAGACGCGGTGAGATCTGGGTTGCTGACGTGTTGAGTATAAACAGACTGGATCTGTGTCTGGTGACTGTCTAATATGGACAAGACACGCACATATCTGCTCACGGTGCCATTTGAGGAGGGTGGCAGCGACTGGTTTGAAGTTATTTGAAAGGTCACTTTAATATGATGCTATCCAGACACAGCCGTTCACTTTCCAGATAGGAGTTTTTCATTTGTAAGTTCTTTCAGAGAGGTGTGGTCCCCAAAAGGCGTAAAATCCGAAGTTCCTGATACACGCTAATCCGTATTTTCCTCGCTTTCTCCTCAGGAATGCAGGAGGCTGTTGTGATTTGTCTCAATAAGCAAACGAGAGAGACCGTGGATGAGACGCAGTGTGTTAGCGCCCGCCGGCCCCCACAGCTTCTGCAGAGCTGCAACACTGACCCCTGCCCTCCCAGGTGACTCCAATTACTTCCTTCATCACAAACCTTTTATATAAGGACAAAATGTCCACTGCTAACATAGATTGTGTTTATTGCATAACCTGACATTCTTAAAGGGCAATCCTCTTAAAGCAGGATTTTGTTTGTTTTTTGTTTTTACAGTTTAGTTTTAACAGAAAGGTAGCCCTTGGTAGGGCCCTGGTAAACCAGGTGGCTCAGACGTTGTTTTAGGGTCATTTGAATACTTAAAGCCACATGAAAATATGTATAAATGTCAAAATTTTATCCTTTTATTTTATATTTAAGTTAAACGTCTTCTGTATTGAGAAAAGAACTTGAT
Source organism: Yasuhikotakia modesta (assembly GCA_036877545.1). Lineage (NCBI taxonomy): Eukaryota > Metazoa > Chordata > Actinopteri > Cypriniformes > Botiidae > Yasuhikotakia > Yasuhikotakia modesta. The sequence goes on along the minus strand of JBAJNP010004121.1, from coordinate 8,648 downwards.
TTTAAGCTTTGGGAAGTCATTGGATCTTTGGAAGTTGAAGGGACAGAAACTGCCTGGCTATTGGACAGCCAGTTTATTCCCGCCCTTAGGGACAGACCTCATCATCAAAAGAAATGTCATTTGCAGGAGGAGGTTAATGTTTTCAGTTAAAGATTAGTTTATTTGATTGATTCATTGATTTACAATTTTTTGACAGATTGAAATAAAAAAAGAAACAGATTAATTTTTTGTAAACATTTAGTATTTCATAAGAAATCATAAAATCAATAATCAGTTTTGATTAATAATCAATCAACAACAGAAAAACAGGAACCAATTGTTTTTAAGTAATGTAGCACAAACACACTTAAGTTTTTTAGAAAAAGAAGTTTGTTAGGTTTTAAATAAAACACATATAGCATATATATATTGTATTAAGTTGATGTGATTGGACACTTTTTGCTAATCAAAAATAGCAGAGCATGTATACAGCTAAATGATGAAGTATACATGTGTTTACTGTGCTAGCATACGTCTGTGTGAAGAGGAACTTAAGAGGAACCGACTTTATACTCAAAATGAAGAGCTGCTGAAGTTCCTTCAAAGTTACTTCAGAACATCTTCTGATATCATTTCCAGATGCCCTTTGGTTTAATATTACAATGCAATGAAATTCATACATGTTAAAGTGTGGCTTTAAGGTTCAAATACCTTTGGGGCTGATGTGTGTCAGTATTCTTCTGTTTCCTGCAGAAGATAACCTGAAATTTCTTTGTGAGGCTTTTCCCATCTTCACCTTTGAGAAATAACCTGATGTTGAAAAGTCCGCTATCAGGTTTATTCTGGGGAAATAAATGAAGATCCCACCGGGGTCAGGAAATGAAGGTCGTTCGCTCCCGCTGTAAGAGTGTGTTTTGGGACAGATGCTGCTGGAATTGGATTTCATCCCCATTGCTTTACAAACTGCCAGGATGTCAACCCTGTTCATTCTCCAAACAAATAGCGGCTCCACACGGAGCAGAGCAGGAAACTCACCTGTCAAACACATTCCTCGGATCCACCGCTCACTCCACATTTCAATGAGCCAATATCTGCTCCAGTAATTTATGGGAACTGCAGATACCCAGCTAACAGGGAACGTTCTCAAAATGTTGGCTAAAAGTTCTCTAAAGTTATCGAACACATTCTTGCAGTAATGTTGGTTGAATGTTTTTTGAATGTTGTATCAAAAATGTTACCCTTAAGTATTTAGTGAAATGTTTTAAAACGTAAATTATTAAAAAATGATTGAAGAACGCTCATAAAATTACTGATATTTTAAGAATTCCTAGAACTTGTGAATTTTTGAAAATGAATAAATTCATAAAATTAATTTTTTAATGCTTATATTGCTTAATGAAAACATTAGAAAAACCTTCCTAAAACCTAAAAATTGTTAGCTGGGTGTTCATTTTGGCGACCTCCCGTCTGCCTGCGTGTGTCTGTGTGGCCCTCAGTGAATATAAAGATAACAGATCAACAGTGTTTGCTAACCGGTGCGTTCTATTTGATGGGATATAATTTTTCATGAGTTGAAATACTACATGATACGTTTCACAGTTTTCCTGTCAAAAGATTTATGAGCCATTGAAGGTCCTGGTGTTAAAGTATCCAAATCATTCGCAGAATGTGAAGTAATAATTGTGGAGGTCTGCCGTTGGAAAATTTGCACCTCCTGCGTCCCGTTGTGCCGGTATTCCATGCCTCACGTCACGGGTATAAAAATGCAGCCGCGCTCTGCCTCTCCGCTGCCTGTTTTTCCAAGTGTTTCGTTTATTTTCAAGCACAACAAACTTTGTGTTCACCCTGTTTCCCTTGGCCACTGCTGGCTTCTGCTGGGACATAATATCCCGTCCTATTTTTGGTTCTTTTCCCTTGTAAGGAGAATCTACGTTTTTTGCTCTTGTGTGAAATATCATTTCACTGGGGGAGACCCAGACGGCTGCCACGTGGTGGGGTCTTACAGCTGACCTGGTGGTCCCAAAAGTTTAGACCCACCGGCCAACGGCAGCCTCAGCTGTTGTCGTGCTCCAGTTTCAAAAGGTGGCGTCTGTGTCAAAGACACATTTAAAACAATAACTGAGGTGTTGGACCGTGTGGTTGTTAAAACATCACAACAAACTTAAATTTTTATATTTAAACTTTTATATTTAAAAATAGTTTTTATATTCTAATGGTGTGGCATTTACACCAAGTCTTAAATGTTTGTTATGAATTTAGGTTTATGCATTTATGAATCAAAAATTATTGGTGTATCATTATTTTTAAACATTATTTAATACTGTATATTAATAAAACGGGAATATTAAAAATTCTGGTTTATTAAATTTACGTTTAATTAGAGATGTATTTATTTTAGAAATAAGGTCTATTTAATAAAGTCTATTTAGATGTAAAAGGAAGCCAAATATTAGATTTCCTCTGTTAGCATTATATATATTTATATGTAAATACACTGAAATAAATTATCAGATCTTTTCCTTGAGTCTGATTTTTATCTCTGTGTTTCTCCAGGTGGGAAATGGAGTCTTGGAGCTTCTGCTCGGCCACATGTGGAGTTGGTCTCCAGGCACGGGCTGTGACCTGTGTGCTGAGAACTGGGTCGCACAGTAACCACACAGAGAAGGTCAAAGACGAGAACTGTCGACAGCCCAAGCCCAACTCAGTCCAGGCCTGCAACCGGTTTGACTGTCCAGCCACATGGGATGTCCAGGAATGGAGTCAGGTGAGACATTATCTTCTAAGAACAACACTGAACACATTCTAGCAGCAGGTGAGGAACGTCCCATAAATGCTGCCCTGTCCGCTCAACATCGGTTTATTTTGTCCCCCTTGTGGCTTTATATCTACCTATCGTTGCTAGAAACCAATGCATGCTGAAAACAAAGGGTGTAGATGGATTACTGTGATGGATTAGGACCTACAGAATTATTTATGTAGGTTATTTCCTTAGTTTTAAATAAGCAAGTAAACTTAAAAAAATAGTACTTAAGTTTACTAACAAGATGCAAGATATAAGATACCAGTATTGACAACAAGGAAAGGCAAACACAAAATTAACTCAGACTGACATGTTCAAGTTTAATACATACCATAATAATGCTGTTAAAGTGATTCTTTTTGTCATGGTAACTGTGGAGTGAAAATCAGATAATGTAACAGCATGTCTGATGTCTGTTATTTAGCTGTGAACCAGTGAGATGTTTGATGTGTCTGCAGTGCTCTCGTACCTGTGGAGGCGGCAGTCAGAAGAGAGAGATCGTGTGCAAGCAGCGAATGGCGGACGGAAGTCTTCTAGAATTACCCGAAACGTTCTGCCCCTCTCCCAGTTTACCCTCCGTTCGGCCCTGCGGTGAAGCGGACTGCCCTGCTCAATGGGTCTCCACAAACTGGACTCAGGTCAGACACGTGTTCTCACTTAAACTGAATTTAAAACGGTTTCTCTCCTGTGTATATGTCAACAATCTATCTATCTGTGATTACCGCTCATATTTTACTGCAGAAATCCTACCGTTTTATTGTTTGTTATGCGTACGCTGTCACACTTAAAAGCTCTTGACAAGGCTGTTGTTGAAAAATTTGTTCTGGCTTCAGGCTGACCCTACAAGTGAGGTTAAGTAATATCAATAAAGAGCTTTTGCCTGTCTAAACATGTCACACATTTCCCTCCCACGGTTTTCTATCACACCCTACTGACAGCACAACATACGAAGAGCATTACGAGGTCCTCCGCTTTGAAGACATCTCACCAGCACCTGTAGTTCTGTCGTCGTCTCGTGCGTTTAAATGCAGGCGTTCCACCTCCCGCTGCCTCCTGTGAGACAGATTTGTTTCACCGTTGAGTGTGATGTCACGTGTACGCATCAGAATAAAGGAATGTTTTGTCCTTGGAGAACCAGACTGCGATACACATTGCGGTTTGCGTTGCAGCTCCTGGCCACCGGCTGGACGGAGTGTGTTTAATAACTAGGTTTCCAGCTAATGGAGAACGTTTTCAGAGCGTTGGTTAATGTTTTCTTTAAGTTTCATCAATGTTTTATTAACAGTGTATGTATATTATGTGTATATATAATCTATATCATATCATATATATAAAAATATCATATATATAAAAATTTAATAAAAAGTAGTTGAATAATGGTAAAATGGTAAAATGTTTTTTTGCAATAAGGTTAATACAACATTAAAAATGACAGTGAAAAAAAAGGACTTTCAATATTTCACATTTCCATTAAAAATGAAAAAAATTTTACTTTTTTTTTTTTTACATTTTTGTTACCCAAATGGAAACGTTAGGGAAATTCTACCACCTAAAATTGTTATCTGGATTGTCAATAACCAGAGTTCTGTGATCCCCTAGTGTTCTGCTACGTGTGGAGAAGGTACCCAGCGGTTACTGGTGGTGTGTAAGGTGCTCGGAGACAGAGGACAGTACCAAACAATGGTTCCTGAAGCCTGTGCTGCGGTTCCAAAACCACCAACAGTTCGTTCATGCCTTCTTGGACCTTGTGAGAGTAAGACACGAGAGTTTCTAACTATACGTTCTATTTTAAATTGAGAACATCAACATTTAGACGTTCTAGCCCAAATATGATTGATCCTTCAGAGCCAACGTGGTGTTATGCTGCGTACCGCTCAGTTGTCTTAAACAGATTTGCATGTCTGAAATTGTTTATTTGACATACATATAACATGCCAGGAATCGTTCTGCACAGTAAATACTTGTGCAGTTCGTTCCATTTTAAGAGTAAAGGGAGGAGATCAAGCGAAATGGCAAGAGACGTGTACAAAGTGTTGTGGGATTGAAAACTGAAGAAGTTTTCTGAGGACAGTCCAAAAAAATTGATAGACTGTATAGAAGTGTATGATAGCTGTGCCAAATGGGTTTTACTTGAAAATCAGCAGGCCTGAAACTCCTCCAGTATGGTTCCTCACCTCTCTGTTTAATAGCACTTTTGGGAATTCAGTCCTCCACATAGCGTATGATCTTTCTGTACATGTTGTTTATTTCATTTCAGAGGTTTTCAAGCCAGTAGCCGTAAAACCAGAGCCTACCATCTTGGCTCAAAGGAAGGTGTATATACAGTGGAGGAAAGGCAAGAAGCTACACTTTGTAGTGGGCGGTTATGCCTACTTACTACCCTGGACATCCATCGTTCTTCGCTGTCCTACTCGACATTTTCGCAAGGGTCACATCCGCTGGCTGAAAGATGGTAAACCATTGGAAGTTAAGCCTCATCTCTCCATATCTCATGTGGGTTACGTCAAGATTCAACAGCTCCGTACTTCCGATGCTGGGACATACACTTGTGTTGCTGGCCAAGCTCAAGAGAACTTTGTCCTAAAGCTTATTGGCAGCAAGCAGAAGCTGTCAATCTCAGAAGCAGATTTCTGGACCACAGATGGTAAAAACACCTCACCGAAAGTTCACCAAACATCATCAGAAACTGAAGACAAAGCCAAAGAGTTGTTGTCTCCTAACTATTATGATGATATTGTCCAACACCTTCTGGACTTGAAGGAACTTCCATTTGAAGGTGTGACCTCCAAGGAATTACTGGATTTTACTGAGAAAAATAGCTCCGTCCTGGAAGAAGATCCAGTTTTGGATTCCATAAGTCCTCAGATGCTGGTCACAGACATGCTGAGGCTTGATGAGGTCAGGCATAATCTTTCTGGAGCTGTCCAGGACTTGCAGAAAGATGAGCTGATCACTCAGCTGCTAGAGGAACTTACCAAAAGCCACGGGGAGAACAATGAATCCACACTGCAGCCACATGAAAGCCCAACACACTCTATACGAGAGAGAACCAAACAGAGACAGTCTTCCCACGCTGGCAGGCAATGGAGAGGACAACCTAAAAGCCCAAATATTTTGCACAAGTCCTCTAGAGACCACATCAAGAACCCGCTTGAAATTGTGGGCTATGTTGGAGGTCTTATTTTAGTACCAAAACAGACCATCAAAGTAGAAATCAAATGCCAAGCGCAAGGTAACCCAGAACCTATGATCTCATGGTTTAAGGATGGGGCGGTGCTTGAAAACAGCAGCAGGTAAGATGGAAATTTCTGCTTGGAGAACCTACCAGATCTTTGGAGAGCGAGTGTTGTATCAAGTGTCAGTGGTTTTGTTGTCTGTGTCGTGGCAGAGTAGACCTAATGTCAGATGGTTCCCTGCATATTCAAGCCCCTGGCGAGACAGACACTGGACTCTACACATGCACTGCCACTAACCATCTGGGCTCTGCCTCCTTATCCTCTCATGTGAAAATGACAGGTACAGCCTTTCCGAGACAGTTGACACTCTTTGCCCAATTGTTGTTGTAGCATAAAAACACCTTAAGTGTGCAATTGTATATTTAGAATAGAAAAAAATAATAGGGACCATTTGTAGAACATTTAAGGTTTTATTTTTGCAATAAATAATGACAAATTTGCATTTTCTGGATGAATTTTTCTTTTAATATGCTTCATAAAACTTTTAATAAAAGCTCATTGCAGTATGTTTTATAGATCTGTTTTGATGTTATTTCTGGTGTCTCACAGGAAGTAACTGTGTGAGCAGTGCTAGTGAGGAGAACAGTTGTTCAAACAAATCTAATGTGAACAGCTTGTGTCATGGACAACAGTGCCCCCACAGGTACCAGTGTGATATTACAGAAAACCTTCTGCTTATAATCCAGCACATTAACCTTATTTAAAATAAACATGTTTGCAAACTAATCCCTGATTCTTCCCTGAAAAAAATAATAAACTCAAACACACACTGACATCTGTGGCTACAGACCACAATATAATAATGATGATAAACACATTTAAATGCCACTGGGTGAAAAAATTCAAGACAGTTCTTGTATCTTGTGTTCTTGAATCATTGCCTTCCTCCAAATCTATAATCAGAGTTTTATATGTATTTATTATAGATATTTTATTATAGAATTGTATAGACTTTTTTGTAAATGCATGAAATTACCCCTTGTCCTGTAAAACTGGTATATGGTCTCTCTTCATTCTTCTCTGTACACAGGTGGCAGGTGTCCACCTGGTCGTCCTGCTCTGTGAGTTGTGGAGGTGGGCTGCAGAGTCGCACGGTGACCTGTCAGGGGGCTTCGGGTGGGTCACTGGGTCAGTGTACTGGGAAGAAACCAGCAGCAACCAGGCACTGTAACCCACAGTCCTGTGCTGGCTGGACAGCCACTCCGTGGGGATCTGTAAGTATCAGATGGTCAACCCTCATTTATAATCGTGAACCAGGATTATGCTTAACATCCCTCAGCATTAGTGACGTATATTTAGGGTTTATATATAATGGTTGTGTCCATTATATATAAATCTGTGTTCTTTTACCTCTTATGTATTGTTTTGTCATTGATAAACATCTCCAGAACCATGAAGATTATACATCATGAGAGCTTCAGTCTCAGTTCGAATTTTGAACGTCTCAGAAGGGATTATGGCTTCCCCAAAGAGCTTTTAGGGTTTATAACATCTGCACCAAAAACGAATACACCCTCTGTTACATCATACAGTGTGTCTGAGTCTGTTTACTGAGTTTTGAAAGAAGACTTTTCATCAATTTGTGTTGGTTTTTTTGTGTTTGTTTTTGTGTATCAGTGCCAAGGTCATTGTGTTGGATTTCGTCAGGCTCTTCAGTACAGACATGTCTTCTGTCAAGACAGGAACAGCACAAGAGTTGCACATCAGATGTGCAGCAGTCAACCGAGGTGAATCTAATATACGAACAACTCAAGTGTATAGTGGACAATGCTTGGTTTTAATTGGACACACATAAGTTAAATTAGCAAGCTAACTCATCTCATCTAAAGCTCCTGTTTGGTGTTTACTTACAGGAACTACCCAGTTACCAGTTTTAGATCATAAAAACATTTCCTTAATCTTCCCATTCTCTTAAAAAAGCGTTTTTTAGACATTGTATTAACATTGCTGTGTGGATATTAAAAAAAAATTTCGTAATTCTCTAAAGTTTTTAAACTGTTCCACTAGCAATTTAAAATAATATTTTTGATACATGATATTTAATGCTTGCAAGAACAGTTTTGATAACTTTGAAAATTTATTAGCCAATGTTCAAAGAATGTTCGCTGTTAGCTGAGCAGGAATGTTAGTGAATTACAGAGACCTGTCAGGGTCTGATTGAATTAAAATGCTTGATTCATTTTGGTTTTTCTCAGGCCCGCTTCACAGCGCAACTGCACTACAGAGGCATGTGCTCTGCACTGGCGAGTCGGGTCCTGGACTCAGTGCACCGCCACTTGTGGTCGTCACGGATTCCAATCCCGTCACGTCACTTGCTCGCACCGGCGGAGCGGGAAGCCAACGCGTGAGTTCCACTGCGCCTGGAAACCTCGACCGCCCAGCTGGCAGCGGTGTAACATCATATCCTGTGGAAGAGGTGAGTGCCAACAAAGACAGAGGCAAGTAACACAAATGAGAGCGAGTCTCTTGTGGATTCATAATCTTGGTCCCGGGGCCTCACAGAACTGCACATTGTGAATGTAACACATTCAAATCCTCAGCAGAGATTCATGAACTAATCTGGGTGTTTCAGATAAGAAAACAGTATATGTAGCACTGTATGTGTAAACTGTATATGTATACTGTATATATAG
>JBAJNP010004120.1:0-35194 GCA_036877545.1 Yasuhikotakia modesta | reverse complement strand
GGCTGCTGCACCCTGAAGCACCAGAGGTGGCAGGGTTAACAGTTTGGCCTCCAGAGGGCCCTGAGGAGCGAGTGATGTTAAGACCCGTTGCCCCCCAGGTGGGCACCCTCTGAGGTCCTGACATGGTGGTAGTCAGGACCGTTTCCCCGAAGCCCTTTTAGAAATAAGAAGTGTCCTAAGATCTTGTTTGGACTTAGAGGGCTTCGAGGAAGAGCCCTGCATAACCCGTACCCTTAATGGGGGAGAACGGGTCACGATGCTAAGCTTTTGTGTCTGCCTATGTGAGGAGCTCATACATGGCTGCTGTTCACGCCTAACAGCATCAAAGGAGATAGGGCGGCGGGAAAGGAACCACTGAAATGCCTCCGCCTGCTTGCGGGCCTCCTGAAACCTGTTGACAAATCAACTGCATCACCAAACAGGCCAGAAGGCACAAGCGGAGCATCTAAGAGAACTGCCTCATCTTTAGGCTTAACCTCTGATAAATTAAGCCAGAGATGCCTCTCTGCAGCTACCAGAGCTGCCATGGACCGCCCAATGGCACGGGCGGTCTCTTTAGTAGCACGCAGAGAGAGATCAGCAGTTCTCCGAAGTTCACTCACACCCTCATCTAACTCCTTGAGCAGGTCTGCCTGATATGCTTGCAACACACCCATTGTGTGAAGAGAAGCACCGGCCAGACCTGCGGCCATGTACCCCCTGCCCACTAATTCTGAAGTTGTTCTCAAAGCCTTTGTAGGCAGGGATGGAGCCTTCAGAGATGATGCTTCACCGGGGGACAGGTAGCTCGCTAAGGCAGTGCCCGTCTCAATTCCTTCCGTTAGATCCATTTGCGAACCCCACGAAGGCAAGCCCCGCTCTGCCTCAGCAAAAGCGGGACCAGCACCACGAGGAACGCTAATAAAGGCTCCCTCCTCAAAGAGAGCCCTCTGAGAGCAAAGCGTGCATAGAGGCAAACACTCGCAATGCGCACAGTCAGCCCCCTCAAGAGCTGACTGAGCGTGCTTCGCTCCCAGGCAAACTACACATAGGCTGTGTGTATCCCCACTCGTAATATAACTCGGGCAGGGAGGAACACACAGCCTAAACTGATCTTTTTTTTCCCCCTTTATCACTCTTAGCCTTTGCTTTGGGCATGATTGTCCCTATACACACAGACAAAATCACACAAGACAACTATAAGCAGCTAACAAGTGACAATGAGACAGACAATATAACATAGAGCGCTTCGCTGAATGCACAAAGCTAACCCGAGCGGCGTTTGGCATGTGCGTTTTATAGTCTCTTGGTCATGCCGTCACCCCGCCTGTGACGACACGCCCCCCAATTTGTGATTAGACACCTGTATCAGAGTGCATAAAAGCTGATGGCGTTCCCATAGCGTTTCGACGCAGCTCGAGTTCCTGAAAGGGAACAATAGGGTGTGATGCATATGTGCATGTTTTTTTTAAACACTGTTTTTAAATAGAACTTATTTAGGGGGCTTTGGTTTTACTTTAGTTTAAAAACACTCACTGAAGAGCTGTTTAGCATCAAGATGGTTCTAATAGTTCAGTTGTATTGTGTCCATACACCACAAGAAACAAATACAGTACGGATTCCTGAAGGTAACTTTATACCTACATGTGACAACAATGCTTTGGTGTCAATTAAGGGGTATTTGCCCTTTACTAATGGGGTTGTGTGAGGACATAAAACAAAAAAGTGCACTGGATTAGTTGCACCTATTGAAGCTCTGTTACAATCATGATTCTTTCTGAATTGTGTGCGATTACTTAGAGCTGTCCTAGAGCTTGTTTATCTGCAGTTTCTTGGATTTTATTTATTCTCCAAGGGCTTTCTCTGTTGTGTTCCTGTTTCTCTGGACTTTTCAGCTTTCACTGGCTCCGTGGAATATCAAGTAATGACTTTACAGTGCCAAGCCAACCCGTTGCTCTCAGCCAGAGTTGTGTCCTCATCAATGACTGCTGATTTGATGGTGCGCTTTGAAGAACAGCTTTTCTATAGGCAATAATTTTGCGTGGTTTTTTTTGCGCAGAATTTTGCGCAGAATTTGAATCACCATACCTATAAGCTTATTATTTCAAAATAATGGTGTCATTGATCAAAATTTGTTCTTTGACGTACACCGTGTGACTTACCTTATGGTATCTGAACAGGGTTTTACACCCTACAATGTATATACTCTCTTTGGGGAACTCATTGTGAGCGCCCAGGAACGCTGGGTTCTGTTCCATCTTAAAAGGTGGAGGCATGAGAAGCCCAGGGGTCGAGGCGGCTTCCAGATTGAATTTATATGTAACAATCTGTTTTCATCTCTGCAACAGATGCCTGGCAATGACATCCATGTGATCAGTGCTGAACAGCTGTCATTGTCAAAAGAGAAATCACAGCAAAAATGATAAAAATCTTGCTATAGCTCTGCTAATGAGGAGCGTTGTGTGGAAGTGTTGTTTCTCACCTTTTCTTTCACAATGCTAATATTAAGAAGACGCCTTAACACATGAACAGCAAGTACTACAGAACTGCCATGTTGATATTAATGTGTTTTGTAGTGTTGACTTATCGGTTATATTTGAACTAATTGAAAAGGAACATGGAATTCAAATAATGGCACACTTACCTTCATTAGGGTGCAGACAAATAACAAAATAAAGGACAAAGTTAATCAAACACACAATATCAAGATTCAGGAAATTAAGACAAAAATTCACAAATGTTTAGGATTTAGGTATTTCTGTGTTGCACCAGTATTTCTAAGTTGCATCAGACTAGGTACTTAAAAGAAATCTATGAGGGAATATTAAAATGCTGTAATGGACAAATTATTAGGGGGAAACTGAAAGCCACTCAGGGACTTTCACAATCCCATTGAGGTAAAAATATTCCCAAATGAGATATATGTAGTGTATTGAGAGATGTCTGTTGATGTCTATGGCTGAGCTGCGAGCATAAGAACAAATTAAAGACTGTTTTTCTCCAGCAGTGCACTCATGAGAGAAGCATGTACAGTTGAAGCTGAAGGACAGATCTGATGATGCACTGGAGATTCACAAATGTTGTAAGAGCACTAAGATGGCTTCAGAAAATGGTAGATGATGAAGGGAATAAGCTTTCAGTGGTGGTAGTTTCTCCAGTAATGTTTAAACAGCAACTTAAAAAGCCACATGAACTTTAGATGAACTCTTATCCACTTTGATTTCATATCTACTAAGAAAACATCACATATATAAGACTCGGAGTTAAACAAATGTATAGTTTTTAAGTATAAATACAAATTTTGTCTTCTGTAGCTTAGCTGGTGGAGCGTTGTGTTAGCATAAGATCGTAGATGCTCACCTGATGTACACCTGAATGCTCTTTGAGTATCTCTGGATAACAATGTGTGTGATACAGTGGCCTAATGGAACATCAGTTACTGCAAGGTGTAGTGATAGTCTGTCTCATTAGATGACTGTGTTACATGTCCCATTTGACACGTCACCGTGTCACTTATTTTCTCATCTCATTTCCAAGTCAGTTCACATTCAGGTGGCTTTTGCCTGCAAATGAAAATAACGCTTGTAATTGTCATAATTTTCTTAAACCCTCTGTGAGAACAAAAAGCCCAAAGCACTTGTATAATGACACATAAACACAGTGCTTAAATATGAGCAGCTTTTTAGAGAGGTGTCTGTCTTCACTGCTCTTATTGTGATATGACATTGTTATTCTCTTTCTGTCATTTGAGGTAATTACAGCCTCTCACTCAATAAAGGAGCGGCTCTATGGTGGATTCTCCTCTCATAACATCAAAAACAGGCTGTAGTTTTTGTGTGTGACATGAATTTCATACATTAGATATGATTGTCCCATGAGATCAAACAGACAGCTGTACAATGTTTAATGGTTTGACTACATTTTCTATAATATGGTTAGCAATTTAATTAATCAGTGTCAGAGTAATGCTCACGAAGTAGGTAAACTTAGTCAACAAAGTCAGTGATTTTGCCTAGCGATGCATTTTCTTCCCATATTCATCAATTCAGAGAAATTATTTGTCCTTTATTGTCCGTTATATTTCTAAATAAGAGGTCTCTGTTTTTTTATCTTCAGTGTAATCAGAAATGGAATATCTGTCATTAAGTATATACACTAATAGTACTCATGGCACTAATGTTAGCAGTGTTTGTGTGGAGACTGCTTTCTCCACACATTGAATATGAATGGTGACCAGTCACTGTCAAGCTCTAAACAGCATAACAATGTACCAAAGATATCTGTATTATCACATCACATTAACAAACTTATTCAAAGGTAAATACTGCCTGTGCATGAAAAAATAAAATGCTGTTGTTGTTTTTTTACCTGAAAATCCTTTTGTGTTTAATAAAACAAAAATAAAAATCTGGTTCAGGCCACAAATAGGTGAGTAAATGTCAAAAACACTTTTTTCAATGTCAAAAACACAATATCCCTTTAAGAGGAGATACACTGTGGCCCAGATGAAGCCTGTTGTGTTTACATATCATTATTGCTGCCTGTGTTTAAACATGTTGCACTGTGGAGTCGTCGCAGCACCTCTCCTCTGAGTGTTATCAAACAGCACACAGCACAGCAGCCGTTTCCCTCCTGCTGACATTTGCCGTTCATTCACATTCACATCAGCATGAGTTTTCCTTTCTCAGGCTCTTTTCATGCCTCTCCCATACACCTTTTCAATTTCTCTGGCTTCACCCATTGTTAGGTTGTTGTTCTCTTGTAAAGGATGAATAAAAGCAATCATGCCTTCAGTAAAGGAGGGTCAAATTGAATGTGTTCATAAATAGCTGGACTTTGACCCACAATGTTCAATTTAAATAATGAAAGCACAGTGTCTGGACATGGTTTTTCTAATTTTAATATTTAACATTGATTAACACCCTGTTACTTACCAAAAAATACTGAAATAATTTTACAAGAGGTTAATTTTACAATGTGTTTTTATTTTTTAGTATTTGTGACAGACTCAGACTTGTGACTGTCATTGTGTTTCTTTGTAGCATCTCTTTGCATGCATGACAAATCCATCTCTGTATTTATGCGAAACTGAGCCTGTCAAAAATTTGTGATAACATTGTGATTTTGATTTGCATATTTATGTTTTAGAGGCAAGATGCAAGGAACAGTTTTTAAGAAAAGAAATAGGCATCTTAAATAAAAGTTTGAAGCTATATTTGCTTCAAAGGTTTTCTTTAGGGTTTTTCTTTAGTGTTTAGAGCGGGTAACTAACTTTTATTTAACACAGCTATTATCTGCATTTGGTGCTATTGTTTACCCTGAATCTATACCTGAAGAAAATAACTACATGAAGGAGACTCAGCGTTAGTGTAATGTTCACTTATGTCTTTTTCTTTGTAGAGGAAAGACCAGACTGTTCTAAGGCGAGGTGTGAGGTGCAGTTTTCTCCACGATGCCCTGAAGACTCCATATTAATTGAGGGCTACGCTCCACCAGGTGAATGCTGTCCCCTTCCCAGCCGCTGCGTGTGCAACCCCGCCGGGTGTCTGCGAAAAGTTTGCCAGCCTGGGCACCTCAATATCCTGGTATCCAAGAGCTCAGGCAAGCCTGGGGAGTGCTGTGACCTCTACGAATGCAAGCCAGGTAACTGAGATAAATGAGTTCAATGCAATATATATTATTGTGTTCTGTGTGAATGAACAGAATGTTTCAATTAAGAAGAAAAACATTTTTCTAGTTGTTCCTAGTGCAATATTCCTATCAGACAATCAAATTTTAGAATTAGGTTGTTGAGGGGGGTTTTTAGTTTTTAGTTCAGGTTAATATTAGAAGTAATTTTAGTTTGTGTTAGTGTGCTTTCCCTATGGGGGACAGTTGGGGGAAGTTACTTGCTTTATGGGGGTAGCTTTATGTGTGTTTACCCCTCAATTGTGGGTTGGGTTAAATGCAAAGGTCACATTTTGGGTATATGCAACCACATCTGACAAAAGCATGTCCCTTTCACTTTCCAAGAATGTTGTTTGTGGACTGGGGATTGAATTCAGGAATGGGCCAGAACATGGCAACCTGACCCTATAATCTTTGATGTTCTTTGTGTTTTACATCAGCTAAGCCAATTCCAAACTAGCCCTAATAAGCGTGAAAATGAATTCTTGTCAAAGGTCTTTTCACTGGTAAAAAAACAAGGTATAAGCCTATATACTTTAAAAAATTCTTTTGGTAAGAGCAATAGATGGAGATGAAGGGCAATCGAATCCACACCACAAACGGATTTGAATTCCTTGGATGGTAATATTCACTTTTATACTTGCATCCCTTGTATTTGAATACATTATTTGTCATTCCATGTAATATATAAAACAATTTTGTCTTTGTAATCTTTCATCACAATGTGAACAACATTTGTTTCTGCATTCAGAACAGCTTTTCTTTTCAGCTGACATCACCAAGGCCATCAGGCTATTGGCTAATATTAACCAATAGTCTAACAAGTATTAAGGCAGTGTTTTAGGCTTTTGTTGTATGTAATGCAGCCATTTTGAAAACCTAGTAATAGCCAATGTAGTTAATGTAAGGAAAAACAGTTGGGATAATGTGTGGGAACCTACACATTCTAGTAAAATAACATCTTAAATGTGAGTGTCAGCTGTTCTTTATAATACATTTTCAAACTCTCATTCACCTTCATTTTGCTGTAGTATGCCCACAGTTTTAACAATATATACTTTTTTCTCAGTTTCTACTTTTACAATTCAATCAACTCCAGATAGATAAAATCTAATTTTATTAATCTTGTTTCAGCTGAAAGCTGTTTTATGACTATTTACATATAGCTCTCCTAGCTGTTTCTCTTCCTTGGTTTGCAAGTCTTCCCACATTTAACCTTTAATCCGAACTACAATACAGTTTAATAGCTGTAAACAGTGTGTGTTGAAGCCTGAGGGATTATATTACAAGCACATCATTTGCTTGGATGAGAGTTTGATGAGGTGTGTTAATTGGAGGCTTTGATGAGGACTAAATAAATGCTTTGTCTCTTGTTTTGCATCCAGTGTTTAGTGTGGACTGCAGCACAGTAGAGTGTCCACCAGTGAAGCCTGTCCAGTGTCCAGCAGACAGTTATGAGACGCAGGTCAGACTGACAGCTGATGGCTGCTGCACCCTTCCTACCAGGTAAGTCTTTTATTACACCCATCTCACTCACAATACAGTTAGTCCATTACACTCACAATACAGTTAGTCCATTACACTCACAATACAGTTAGTCCATTACAACTGTCTCACAATCCACTTAGTCCATTACTCCGTCTCACACCCACAATCCACTTGGTCCATTACTCTATCTCACAATCCACTTTGATTCATTACACCTGTCTCACACCCACAATCTAATTTGTCTATTACACTCACAATCCAGTTAGTTCATTACACCTGTCTCACACACAAAATCCAATTAGCCAGTTACAACTGTCTCTCACTCACAATCCAATTAGTGCATAACTGTTTACGCCCACAGTTCCAGTTAGTCTGTTATAACTGTTTTTAACCTTTTTTACACTTGTCATGTTCAGGCCTATCTGTCCACAGAGATAAACAGTAATTTTTCTCTAATTTTTAAAGTGTCTCCAAATATTAATATTAAAAATAATTCTGAAACTGGCAACAACAGAGTGCCATGAGACTTTGTTTTGTTGCTATAAATATATGGGTATAACAGTCCTAGCACCACCATGTTTCTCTCTCTCCCCCTCTACCACTCAGATGCGAGTGTTTGCCCGGCCTCTGCAGCTTCCCACAGTGCCCAGCAGGGACTTCCCCTCAGGTCGTGTCCCGTGGCGAAGGAACACCAGGAAGGTGCTGTGATGTGTTTGAATGTGTCAACGGTAAGTTCTGTTTTCTGTGAGGTAATTAGTGTTTATGTGTATGAGAGGTTAGAAAGGTTGTCTAGTCAGTGGCCAGAAGCCTGTCGCTGCTGTCATAGTGACAACAACAGACAATACAGCATCTTGCAGCGTCATTTCGGGTAGCCCCGCCCACCCTGAAATCTCATTGGATGTAGCCAAACGAATTACATGGAGATTTGTCAAATCTTGCTGGACCACCAATACAATTACAATAACATCTTTGTGGATGTGAGAAGTATGGGGCATGTCCTCCTGTCTGTGGGAGGAAGGGGCATCTTAGTAAGACAGATGTGCCAACAATCTCCACACACATAAACACGCTACACACCACTCACAGACAAATAAATCCTGTGGAGGTCAGGGTGAAGAGGAAGAGAGAGCTTAACCTGGCAGTCGCTGTGGGCAGAGCTGTGTGCAGGTGGTGGAGATTTTTCTCAGATGAAGTGACTACAGGGGACAGGTGGAACAAGCCACAGGAAATTTGCACAAAATCAAAGCTGGAAACATCACCGCGCACCAGGCCGTATGTCGTGCATTGGGCCTTTTCCATATTCACGCACAGATAGAATGACAACAGAAGTCAGGATCCATCCAAGCACAAAAGCTCAAGTGTGGCTGCCTAAATAAAGGGACCTGAATAATTTCGCATCCTCTGTATTTGTTTATTTGTTTCCTGTTTCTCCTACAGCCAAGCCTAGGGCACACAGTACATGAAAGGCATAGCAGGAGAACACTGCACAAGAATGCATTTTTTCCTTACTTGTCATTTGGCGACAGTCGCTCTCGTTTCAAATGCATATGTATATAAACAAGCACAAATAGTGGTGTGGTACGGGGAACCAGGGAGTGTGTTATCTTCGCGGCAGGCGGTGAAATTAGCCTTAGGCTGATTTGATAACAAAGCATTGAGGCCAAAGACCAGCGCGGTGCATCAAAGCCCCAAACAGGAATACAGGCTAATTGAACATCTGGCCACCGATGACCGCGTACAACGTAGAGCCTGATCTAATATTCCACAGCTAAAGGGGCGGGGGAGAACGTGCAGGAACTTACAAAATGGAAATGAACTTAACCTTGTGGATGCACAGAGACTGATTAATATGCAGCAGTTATCACACACACGTCATCAGATTGACCTTCTCAACACTTTCTCATGGCATGTGCAAATTGACACAACAGATAAATGCTCCTCACAAGGATGGTATGAAGGCACAAGTGGTCAAGTTACCACTCACATGGGCTAGCACAAACTAGCACAGTTCGTGATGCTGTTGAGATACTCTGTTTTTTTCTCAGGGGAAGAAGCAAAGACTTAAGCAAATGTGTTTTTGTGATTTTTTTTTTTCTTTCCTTCAACTGGTGTGAGCACTGAAAAAGATTTTGATGATACCTATTTTAAAGATTTCCATGAATATTTGACTACATCATCTGTGCCTTTTCCAAACAAATTCACTGCTTGATGATTCTAGCAACAACAGATGTCAGACAGAATGCCAGTTTTCCCCTCAATCTCCGAGGCAGCCACATACACATACAAAGGTGTTTGGGATGGCAAGGGAGTGAGTATTCTCAGACAGTGTTTGCGTACCAGACTCTTCTCTCAGACAATGATGTCACCGTTTCGGGGAGCAGATAAGGAAGAAGGTTTGATAAGTAAAGTGAGTTTATGTTTTAAGTTTGTATCTAATCTAAAACATTCCCACCCTGAGCTAATCACAACTCCCTTCCAAAAGATCAAACGCTTTTTACTTTCTTATGATTGGGAACTACCATGCAGTTTTCTCTCACTACACAGAAAAGTTGAGACACACATTCTGTGTGTCACAATGGACCAAACAAATGTGTTGCTAAAGCAATATTTCCTCCAAAAATAAAAATCATCATTCTATCAACTACATGTTCAAGATCTATGACTTTTTCATCTGTACACCACAAAAAGGAGATGTAAGATGTTAAGAGAATGTTGACGCTGGTCTTTTTTTATAAATGAAAGTAAATGGTGATTAACAATAAAGATTCAACAATAAAAAACACAACTGTAGTTGTTCCTATACAGTTCATTCAAGGTCTTCTGGATTTGGCAGGTACTTTTATCCAAAGCGACTTACAGTGAAGTCAAGGTATACATTTGACCAGTAATTGTACTCCATGGGATCGAACCCACAACATTTGCGCTGCTAAAACAATGCTCTGCCACAATCCTGTATATAAACAACAGAAACAATATTTTGTTATCTGTAAGAAAGAGGTTTTTACAGTTTAGAATGACATAAGGGTAAATAGACATTTCATTTGTAGTGGTGCTTTTCTTTTAAGGATATTTGTTGCCATGCTTTATATTTACAATTTATATTTAAATTATGTTGACATTGAGTTTGTTTGTTTACTCTGATTGTTGACAGCTAAACTACACAGTTGATAAAAATGATAACGCTTGTATCAAGAACTTGTTTGACTGCAGATAAACGTGACTCCACCATATTTGTGCACGGCAGATTCGGTTTGTCATTAGCGCTATTTTTAGGTCTCTGATTAGCTTTGTGCATTTTCACACATTAACTGGTACACCTGTCAGTCCCCACTCATACAGCCCCACTGCTGCCAGTCCCATCATTAAACTAATGTTTTCCCAGAGAGGGGTTGTCATGGAGAAGGATGTGATTGGCAGTTTATGCTAGCTGTTCAACCTACTTACAAAGCGATGTAAGAGGTTTTAAGCTTTGAGTCTGTGCCTCTGGTTCTGTTTGAGGAGAAGGTGTTTAGGCTTGGAGAAGGTTGATTGTGCTGGATGCTTGAGTAACTGTAGCGTTAGGATTAGCTCTGTAAACAGAAGCTTGCTGTTTTTTCTTAAATGCATGGAAATCGAGAAACAATGGACAAGCATGGATTAGGACATGTCACTCTTAAGTGCTTCAACAGCTGTCTGCTCTTCTGAGAGATTATGTGCCTTAAAACCACATTTTTCTAGGCTCAGCCAGTTCAGTGACATAGCGATTTGAGAGTATAACTGGAAACATAAACATAGAAGCATGTCTTTTCCTCCTGTCTGTGTTTCTCTTTTTAGTGAAAGCTTTGTCAGAAGAGTAAAGTGAGATTAAGGTAGGGGTAGATAGAAGTCACCAAGGGGCCATTCACGTAACGTGTGTTCTGTGAAGCTTGCAATGATTGACAGAACCCTGTAGGCACTATGCCCTATCTTTTATGCTTGGCTGTTATTTATGTCTGTTCCAACATAGTAGTCGCTATCTTTTAGATAAAGACAATAAAGACAGAACAACATGCACACAAACGCACCGTTTTGGTTTTTGTTTGTTTGTTTCGTTTTGTTTCTTGAGAAATAAATTTGTAGGTGTTGTGGCGCGGTAGTGATTTGCATGTCCAGAGCAGCGGCGGGTCTTGGCAACGCAAGGCGCAACTGCGGAACAGCACGTTATCGCATTATTTAGTCTGTCTCTCAGCAGCTGCAGCCAAAACAAGCTTGTCTGCGGCATAAGGGAGTGCTGGAAAATACTGGGAGTCAACTTCTGTTGGACTGTACGACAGGAAGAGAGAGAAAATGCTAGATTGAGTCCTTCAAGAGAGGCCATCTCCTCTGGACAAAAAACACCATTTCAGAGGATAAAAATCATAATCCCCTCAGCCTTCAAATTATATTTCCTCATGTTTCAGAGTGTTTACTTGAATTTCAAGGGTGAAACTAGATCTTTGTTTTATACCAGACTGTAGATGATACTACAGATAGGAATTATGGGTGTTTGTTTAACTATAGGCAATGTTGCCTCTGTGGGCTGTAAATGATGCTTGTTTATTTCACTCTTTGGTTAGATTATAATAGTTTTGGTAGAAGTATTTCACAGTATTATAGATTTTTATAGTTTAAGAAAGTCTGAGTCTGGGCAAAAAGTCTGTGCATAAGAGACATTTGACAAATGATAAAAATAAATGATTGTGGCATAGTAGAAGAAAAAGGTTTCCAGGAAAAGTTTTGATGTGTTCACTTATAATACAATTTTTAATAAAAATCAACCCCTGGGACATAAAAGTGCCTGAAGTTAAAGAAACACCCACATATCATGGAAAACAGGATTTGCTTTTTTAATGTACTACTGTATGTGGTTGTACTCTAGTGTTCACTATACAAAGCTTTCTCCCCATTCCACCCTGATGATTTATGGAGACCGTTTATGTTTGGCATTAAAGCAGCACGTTTTTTGGCCAAAAAACAGCACTTTTAGTTCTAATGATGAGAGAAAGTGAAAAATGGCAATGGAAAAACTCAATTATGACTGTTTCTGGTGCTCAAAACCTTGACTTACCATAAAAGTGGACTTTGGGGAAAGTATAAAAATCTATAGTAAAAGTATAGAAAATCGCCCTTTTAAAGACATGATGAGACTCGATGTGTGGCTCCTGGCTTGAGTACCCATGAAACTACATTAGCATGTGTTTAACTGTAAAACACAGAATTTAAGCAAAAATGATCTGTATAATTTGAAGTGTGAAGGTGGGAGATTATGTAAATTCTCCACATTAAGGATCTGAAAGGTAATAGTGAGTTATTATTTTAGGGTGCCCTTCAGTTCTCTGCCTGGGAACTCAGAAGGATTGAGATATGGAGGTGTTTTGTGCACCACATGGAGAATTTTATTACTGCCACTTCGTAATCAGTCAAGCTCTTAGAGTTAAATATAAATGAGTGGGATTTTTTGCCTCATGCTTTGGAAATTTCTTTGTATAAAGAAATGGACTCTCTGAGGGTATGTGTGTGATTAAATCTAAAATTTGTCCTATTGCTTTTTACTGATACAGATGTATGAGGACTGGGCAGGTATATAGATTACATAGTTGTCTTTTGCCACTTACCTCATTTTGCTGAGACACTACCAGTGCAGTCATGCCCTCATACAATCCAGATGGGAGTGGTTTACAGCTGTTGGTTTTGAGTCCTTAGAGGGGAGTGGACCAGCTGGATCATTGTGGAGGCAGAGAAAACTAGGTTTTGGCATCTCTGGGTAGTGTTTCCATGGTTACCAACCTCTTCCATTAATTTAAACCGAGGTGTGGTGACTCAAGGAGAGAGAGAATCTCCTGTGTGATTTTCTATTAGATAATGGTTGTACACAATACTGTACATTATTAAATCATAAACTTAGCCCAAACTGAATCAGAAAGTCTTCTGCATTCTCTGCAGAATGCTGTAGATTCAAACCCGGTAAAAGTATTAAATGCGGCTGAAAATACTGCACTGTTATTTGTGGCTTAAAGCATTATCCAATTAGACTTAATATTTGAAAAATTTGCATTTATGCATTTGGCATATGCATTATGCTTTTATTCAAATTTACAGTGCAGTTCAAGTAGGAATTTTAACAGTCCATGCCTTTCCTGGCATAAAATAGGGAACAGTGATTTATGTAGAAGATCATGAATCATTGGTTCTAATGCTGTGGAAATTTTCTGTTTAAATTTGACAAAGGCAATCCAGAATTATCTAATCTAATGTAATAGACTAATCTAGACTGCGCTGAGAATAAAACCTTTATTCAGAATCAAGTAGATTAAAAAATATGTTTTACAGTAGAACAATAAAATGAAGGCAGTGCATTTTTGGTACCTTTTAATAGTTCTTCTCACAGAAAATGAGTTGCAAAGACAGAGAAAAGAAAAATGTTTAGAGTCCCAAAGGTGTTGCAACAAGTATCAAACACATTTTTTATAGTGACTTCTGCAGCAGTCTGAAGTCTATTTCAAAGGTGTTTCTCAAGGTCTTTGTGCTGAATTTAATTTACCCAGCCACAGTCACTTCCCAGATTTGTTAGTATAGTATTGGAGTTCTGCCTTAAAGCTCAGTAAGTTATTATTTATGACATTGAATTTGAGCCCCTTGGTGAGGTTGTTCTCAGTATCATTAGGACTCAACGGTGTTTCTGTAGGTGTGAATTAAGACCAACTGATTTTTAAGCCCAGTGGGTATATAATCATGCATACACACAAATGTGTGTGAATGTTTGTGCACACAAATGTTGTGTGGTATATGTTGATGTACAGCTAATCAAGCAGAGTGTAGGTCTGTATAAAAGGTGTTTTGTGGCTGTGCCCCCACAAATTAGAACACTATATTTTACTATACATACTATACAGTACAGATACATACAGTAACTGCGTTTTTGGATGAGTAAAATTGTTGCATCTTTAAACTTGGTTACACTACAGGCCCCCAGATTTAGCTGTTTGGCTTATAGAAAGAGCATCTCAAAGTGAGGGGCACTCGATATAGACACAACCCTAACCATCCAACATTTTTTAACAAAAGTTACCTTAGACTTCAATAGTTCCTTCCTTCCTTGGAGTCATTAGAAGTACAACTCTGAAAGGACATCAGCATTCAAATTCATTCTCCCTACATGAAGTCCAATCCCGGGAAGAAGTCCAGGTCTTTCCCAAAATCCATGTCTTCCCAAAAAACTTTAGAGAAGTTCATTACAGTCAGGTAATCGGTTGTGATGAGTAAAGTCACAAACTCAAGGAAGCCAGTGGGTTGAGAAAGGACCAACCAGTTCAAGCCTGACAGCTTTTGCATATTTGTTCAACATTCTGCTTGCCCTGTTGTGGTAAGAGAGGGATAAACCCTGGAGCAGACACCAGCTTTCCATGTGCTCGAGCCAGCTGTTTACACACCAGCACTTATGTCTTGCCCTTCAAAAATGGAAATACATTATGACTCTTCCATTGCCATTTCTCTGCAAGGGTTTAGAAAGTTGAATCAGCCAGTGTTACATAAACTCAGTAAGACAGTCAGTGAGACAAAACAGAGAAACCACCTCACCCCTACACTCAAATGGCACGCTCAGACTACGCTCATTCTGCGTCCAAGTCACCTCTAAAAGGCTGATGTGGACACTTGTGTCATTTTAAAATAATGAGGCCCATGGGCTGGGATCATCGGACTGAACATCTGGGAAGGTCAAGTTGCTGACGTAACTATCATTCACGCCCCTGCTAATTATTCACTTCCGCCACATCACGTCACCAAGCTCTAGTCACATTATAGTGCCTGTGGGCTAGAGGACAAGGCTCATTAGAAGCAGTCTGTCATTAATCTTTCCCACGTGTTTATGATGTGTTTACGGCAATTAGTGATAAAAAGCTGTTACAGTACAGACTGAGTTTCAGTGTGGAATCTCCAGCTTCAATTGTTTTAAAGGATCTAATCGAAGGGGTATGTTCATATACCTTTCAGTCATAATGCAAAAGATACTTAAAAACAACTTTCAACTTCACTAATTTCACCATCTTAGGTCATTCTTATTTGTCTAATTAGGTCCAGAGAGTTATTTTAATGCTTCAGTTGAGTCTCAGGTGTGAGCCAAACCTGTTACCTGTATGCCTGCATAGATTATATGGATGTAAACTTATTAATGAGCATTTTAAATTTGTTTACTTGTCTGTGTTAATGTTCATGATATTTCTTAGCTAGGGTGGTATAGGATGGATCAGGAATTAGGTTGGGAATAAGTGGAATGGGATTATTAATATTGTTTTTGCTGCCACTCATATTTACAAGCGTATCTCTTAAAAACCATTTGGTCCTCGGCCAAATGTCCAAATAAGTTACATCAAGTCATTCTGAGCCTGTTTGTCTGCAGTCTAACAACAGCTCTGGGTCCTTCTGCTCATCATTCAGAAATACAATTACGAGAATTCAGCAGAAAAACGACCCATTAATGAAAGACACTTGACATATTAAGACCATGGATAGCCATCTGTTAATAAACATCTGTTTAACTACATCTATGAACTGTGGCATCCTTTTCTACAGCTCATTATGGTACATTAGATTTGTCTGCAGCTGTCTAATAGTGGGGGGTTAATGTTATTTCTTTTATTGCTTTAAAGTTTTCTTTCTTCTTATATGCATTGATTCATAAGCAGTTTTCTCCAATTAGCTGCCACTCTCTAACCCAAAGGGAATCACTGAATCAGGCAGACCAAACAGCTCTGATTAGAAAACTGAGAAAATCCACACAGTCCAAGACTGTCTAGTGTGATAACTTGGCTGTAAATTATCTGGTAATCTGCCACACCAGATTACCAGATAATTTATTGAGCTTCAGCTAATTGACAAAATTATATACTGGAATTAAAAAGCCTGTGCAGCACCGGCTAATCTTTCATCAGTTAGGTGTGTAGGGATCAATTCATGCACGCCTTTAGGTGACTCTTGTGGGCTACAGGTTTCTAATAATTCCTTTTTATTGGATTGCTTTGAAGTGTTGTCACTCTTTCATTTCAAAGAATTGCATGGAATGTCACAAGGCCTCACACTGTATTTGTTGCAGGCTGAGGGTTCTATGTTAGAACTGCGGTCTGTTAGCCATGTTCGAAGCAGGCGGATGTTTAAGACTATTTTATTATAGGTACATTATAGTTTTGTCTAAAAAGTTTAGGGACACTTTTGTCCTATGTAACACCTATGTAACAAATAACTTTGCTCTCCCCTCTATAGAAATGTACAATTGGTAATGTGAGTTTCTCTTTTACTGTCACTGTAAATATGTTGTATATTTATGCTAAATTAACAAACAGTATCCAAAAGTTATGAGATCCTCATTAAGCTTGATTTTTGATCAGAAAAGCATGTTGTTCACATTTACACAACTGCAGGCATCTTAACGCATCATAGCGGGTTTTAAATTTTATGCATTGCGGTTACCATGGTGACTGGTGAGCATCAAGTCTACGGCTCTCTGAAACTCAGCAGCTAAAAGCTCTCCTGGACACAAATGTACCACGTTTAGATTCCTGTGCACTCACAACTATCTATTCTTCTTAGCCCTGTCGTCAGGACCCGTTTGGTTTGTGCTGTCAATCATACATGCGACAAGCTCTAATGCACTGTCTACGGATGACTGTGTTTTACAGAGACAAAGGCGGCCTGCACTTTTAACGGAGTGGAGTACCACAATGGCGACATGTTCAGGATGGATGCCTGCCGCTTCTGTCGCTGCCAGGGCGGAGTCTCTGTATGCTTTACGGCACAGTGTGGCGTCCTACACTGCGAACGATATTATGTACCTAAAGGAGAGTGCTGTGCTGTCTGCGAAGGTTAGACAAATTCTTATACTTAAGCAATATCACATATCAAGACAGCCATAATCAACTTAAGGCCAGTTGCATGTCATTCACATATGTGTTTTTTACCAAACAAATTTTGTGTCAGAGAAAAATAAAGCATCAATTTTAGGTAATAAAACAAGACATACTGGAAAATCTGTGTACTTTAAGTTAGAATAATTTTCCCTCTCCGCTAAAAGGGTTCTATAATAACTCCATTCCAGCTCCCTTCCAGGTTTTTGCACTTGCTAAAAGATCGCTGGTGGGTGAAAGAAACCCCTTGCTCTGAACAGTCCTGAAGTGAAAGAACTTCCCATTATATTCCACTTCTTATCTTGGAATAAAGTGGTTCAAACAGTGAAGTATTCCAGTGTTGCTCTTGGCCAATTAAATTACAGAATAAAAACCTTTACCAATAAAAATATGTATATTCAGTTTGTTCGGTTTATAGATAACATGAGCAGGCTTATGTACATCTTTAACATGTCTCACACCTTAGGCTTTGTTTTGCATTTGCTGCTTATGTGCTACTTATTATTAATTCAAAATATGAATCTTTAGAATTTTAATGAAAAGCATCATCCAGGTCCAAAACTGAATCCCAAAGCAATTATGACGTGACTGTTGTTTCAACATCACAAAAGATATTGAGCATTTTATATTGTGAGACAGAAAAGAATTTGCAGATTGGACGCTCAATTTGCAAGATAAATACTTTGTGTGTTGTAAATTCAATGAGCATCCAGGGCTAATTAGTTCAGGGTGCTGTTCTTTGTTGTATTTTGTAGACAACCTTTAATAGGGTGCCTGGGAGCATGTAATTTCGATTGCTATGCTTCTCTCGTGGGTATATTTTGGTTGTCCTATACGTTATGGACCGATAGTACCACGCCACGTTTCCCGCTCATATTTATCAGATTGTTGTCAGGATGAGATTAGATTAGCCGTTATGTAGTTAATTAATGTTAAACTCCCTGTAGCTCACTGTAGCTTTTCTATTGAGAGTTCTACTGTGATGGATTAAATGAAATTGCCCTAAGTGTTAAGTCTATATGAATGATCCATAGGCTGACTGATATACAGCTATGGCTTATGAAAAAGGAAAACATTTTTACCAAAGGGCTGATAAGTAATACTCATCTGTTGGTTTTAGACAGAGCTTTTTGGCCCATCCTTCCCATATGTTGCGTTTATTTAAACTATTTGTTAGTGTATAAACACTTTTTCCAACAGATGCTGTGTTCACATGCGAGAACTTTCCAGAAAGTTTTGCAGTGATGCTTCACAGAACCGAAACGCCCATCACTTACAAAGTTCTACACCACCCCCATGCTTGTTTATTAAATATGCTAATTGAATTAGGCTTTTATTTACCAGCAAGAATGCATTTCTATGTTTAATCCTTTTAACAGAATTCCCTCACCACTCAACACAGAAAATCTGAAAAAATGTTAGCAAAATCTTTCTTTCTGTCACCTCACAGTCTCCTTGTAATTTCTTTTAAGTAGATCCTGTCTACCCAGTGCTGAATTTTGCCGGCTGCTATGTGAATGGTCAGATTCTGGCTCATGGAGACCATTGGCGTGAGGACGATTGCACCTTCTGTCAGTGTGTGAGTGGAGAGTCCCGTTGCATGGCGGCCGCCTGTGGCCACAACTGCTTGAACCCTGTCACAGTGCCAGGAGAGTGCTGCCCTGTGTGTGAGGGTAAGAGCCCATAACCTTTATTCATTTGTTGTGTTGGGTGTATCCTTTTAAAATCGTGCTCCATCTTTGTTCCACTTCAACAAAACAAGTTGTTCTTTGATGTGGCTCTTTTGAAAGATTGGGTTGAGTCAATTCCCTGGGCATTGGCATGTTGTAAATTTGACAATCAAAGAGTGCATGATTTATTCAAAGGCCTAGAGGAACAACAGCAATATTTAACATTATGTTTATTTCATTACAAAAAGAACATAAAGCATGCAGTACTGGGATGTCTGTGAACATTTTGAGCAGTGTTCGCAGAGCAATGAATCAATAAATCTGTTTTTCAATAGACTTTTTGAACCAAACTCAATTTGATTTACTGCAATGAATGAGACTTCCCATTTCTATTGTAGTTATTAATACTGTACTTTACACAGTGCTTGTCAAGGCAATTGCTATTATTCCAATTGCTTATACTTTTTTATAGCTTAAATTGTATGTCCTGTTGAATGGTGTGCTATTACTTATATGACTTATATTTTGGTGCATGTGTTTTGAGTTACAATTCCAGTCACACACTGGGAGTGGAATATGTGAATAATCTATTAGACTGTGAGAGCAAAGCAGACAAGTGCACACCTGGATCTCCCAGCATCTCCCACCTTTAACCCAACCTAAACATCTCCACTACCTCAATTCCCTTCTGCCCCACAATTCTGCCGTGTGTTTTATCCGTGTGTTTGATGGTGCCTCAGAACCTTTCGCTGTGTTTTTCTCTATTAGACCTAGCATTCACCCTTCCTATCAGTGGAATTCCATATCACAATCGCTAGTGTGTATTTCATACTGTGCTCACAGATCTGGAAAGGTTACCCCAGGGACTCATTGCAGCTGTGTTTGTTGTGGGTAAAAGCTTTGCTTCGCTTTGTATCTCATTATGAGCTTTGATTAGGCCTTGTGAGGTGTAGATGTTCACCTGTGTAGGCAGGAATGTGGCAGCTCAGTTCTCGGGGGCGCGGACTGCGTTTCATAAAAGAGGGTTTGCAAAGGTTACTTTACTCACACAGGAAGAAGCAGGCAGGTGATAGATGAGTGGCAGGTATGTTGGATAATGAATCTCTCTGGGGATTGGCCATGTGCAGACTGATGACATCATCCTTTGAGAAGAGAAAGAGAATATAGATTTTCTTAGGGCTCTATTCGCTGTCTTGAAAAAGGTGTGTGACATGTTTTCCCTATTGTTGCTTGTAGACTCAAGCTGGAGATCACCAAGACAGGAAAGCTTGTTTAGAGCCATTAACAATCTTATCAACCTCTCCTAAATGCCAGTCTGACAATGCTTGTGTAGGAGGCTATGATAAACTGCACTAAACAATACTGATTTTTTGTGGCTGTGGGGGTGAGATTCTGCCAACTGCTGTTTCAGTTATGATCAATGTTCAACTGAAATTGAGTCATGCCAGGGGTAATAAGATTCCTGTGTTTCTCATCTATCCTTTGCACTTCTAACCTCCTTCCAATTAAAGATTTACAAACATGAAACAAACTTCTGCTCCAGCCCAGTATACAAAAGCACGAGTGTCTGTCTCTGTTGCATACTAACAGTGAAAGCAAGCATCACTATTGCTATACGTCAGGGATTTTTTATAACCCTAAGTATTAAACTTTGGTGTGTAACTCATCCTTACTTACATCCTTACTGTATACATGAATATTTACTATTCATAAACAAGAAGTGCCTCATAAATTGAAGCAGTCAGGCTTGTAATCAGTAGGTTGCCGGTTCAAATCCAGCACCGGCAGGTAGCAACTGAAGTGCACTTGAGCAAGGCACCCAACACCTTGAGCACCTTGAGCAAGGAAGGCACCTTGAGGAAGGATTGCATCCCGGATGCTGCGGTGATAGCTGCCAACTGCTCCAGGTGTGAGTGTGTTTTTACAACTTGCAGTGTGTGTTCACTCCTCACTAAGGATTGGTTAAATGCAGAGGTCACATTTCGGTTATGGGTAACCATAACATGTCACTGTGCTAGACCAATGCCAGGTTAACAAAATGTTAAGCCTGCAAGTCCTCAGAACATGCTTTAAAACATGCAGCATGCTCAAAAATACAGCATAGCAACACCCTGGCACCCTGGCAAACACTCAACAGCATCATGGCTGCATGGGGAAAGAATTGCTCTTACCCTGCACCTTCTTTAAAATGCAGAGGATCTGGTTAGGGGCCCAAAAGACTTAAGGTCATTTTAACAGGCTGAGACAGTAAGAGCCTGGGGCAGGAAGTGAAGAAAAGAGAGCAGAGGATGGGCAGAATATGACAGCATCATGTCTGTAGGGTAGCAGCTAGCAGCACGCTAACATTCACCTATTTTCAATTAAACTTTTATACACCTGTCGGGCTATAAAGCAATTAGAGGTTTGGATGAGTCTGCCTGACCGTACAGAGCCCTCGCTATGGTACTCAGGGATAAAGTGAGGGGGTTGTACAGTATGGCTTTCCATACAAAGTTCTATACACACACCATATCGTCACTGCATTGCAACCAGATCTCAAATACAATGCTCTCTCTCGCTCCCGCTCTATCTCTGTAAAATCTCTCAGTTTCTCTGGGCACTGCAGCGCTAGATCAAAGACAGCATGTCGGCCTGTTCATCATCACGGCTACAGTAAAAGGTTAAGCACAGAGAGAGTGTTTGAATGTGAAAATATTCAAACGTTTCAGAATTCCTCCCACTGTGACAGGCAGGTTACTAACCTCTTTGGGCATTATATGAATTCATATCTCTGTACTTTGTCAGTTGGGTAGTTTAGCTTAGTGTTTAAAGGCAGGCCGACACCAGGGCAATTCTGGAAATAGTTTTTGGGCCCTGTGACGAAGTGTACCGAATAATAGGTCACTGCTGGGAGTGTGGGGACTGGGGCCTAACCATACAATTTTACACTTTTGTCCAATACATTTTAGCAGCAGAACTGGTATACTAGTATACCAGTAGAACTAGTACAGTTCACTCAAAATTAAAATTCTGGCATTGTGTTTACCCTCACGTAGTTCCTTGTAGTGAGTCGTCTTCATGACTCATTTTAAGTCTTTGAAAGCGATATAATAGCTTTTTGTGAGGAACAGAGAAAAATTTAAATCACTTTTCCCTGAAAATTGAATTCACATTTATGTACATTCAAACTTCAAAGATCCATCGCACAATGTTTGATGTTACGAGAAAAAACTTTAGCGAATAACTAAAATTTTTGTCTTCACAAAGATATCATGTTCTCAGAGGGCTTTGAAAATAGAGCATTAGTTATATGGACTCTTTTATGATATTATTACGGTGCTTTTTTGTCATTATTGAAACTCAACAGCCTCCGTCCCTGTTCACATTTATTATTTGCATAAACTCTCTATTGTGTTTCACAGAAGAGAGAAGAAAGAATCTTGAATGATATGGAGGAAGTCAATGATGAAATAGTTGTTTTGGACTCCAGTGTCAAATAATCCAGTGTTTCAGGTAAATGACAAAGTTAAAAAGTACTGTAGAGGTAGAACTAGGGGATTTTACATATTATATGTATATCATACATATAGGCACACACTCATACGGTTGTATCATAACTGTTATGTATTTTAAGCATTCTAAAGGAATGTTCCATGTTTAAAAAAAGTGCTATTAATAGCACTTTGTGTGGTTAAATGTTTATCCTGCTGCAATGCTTTGCCCCAATGCCTTTGCCTTGTTTTTACTGAGGGACAAATCAAAATATTTCCTGTGGTCAGATGCTGTTGATAGGGCTTAAGTTATTTTAAACTCATAACATTTCTACAATGCATTCAGTGCCTCAGGTGTGGGTCTTTTTGTGAAAAACTTCCTATGTACTGAAGAACAGTTGGTTGGACTGTGTCCTTGACACACAATGTTACCTGTGTTTTGAAGCCACACACACAGTTCTATTCTTTTCGGCCTTGTCGTTCTTTCCATAACAAAGCCTGTTGTCATTGCTTTTGGAGCCAGAGTGTCGGTAGCCTTGTGACAAAGATTGTAGAAAACAAAGATAGAATAACTCTTTTCTGTTATACCAAGAAAAGAGTTATACATGTTCCCCCTGGTTGCTTGACTGGTACATGCACCTTCAGAAACATGCGACCAGCATAGTGATATTTTTTACTACTTAAAAATATTTTTGGTGATATTTTTTCTCCTGAGTCACAAATATTGTGACTGATTAAATCTCACTGCTGTAGACTGTATCCGCTAGCTGCTATAGCTAATCAAATAGAACTGTTCTGGCATTCAACAATGACCTTTTTCCCAGCAAAGCAGAGGTACTGTACATCCATATGCATTCAACAGTGCCATATGTGGCCTTATGACAACATTGGGAAATGGAAAATAAGTGGGCCGCTGCATTTACTGCCTGATATACCCCTCGCCAGTGCTTTTAAATAGCCATACCTGTTGGCAAGGACTGGAGAACTCTGCTCCCATCGCCATGTGGCATGTTGCACATGGCTGAGGAGGTGATGGTGGACACATTCCAAAGCCGATTCCCATTTCTCCCATCTCTGCTCTTACATCAAGCCAAGCTGAGCGAGAAAAGAGAGATTTTGATTGGGCGTTCAGATTATGTTCATTGGATTGTCACCTCAGCTCGATCGCCAGCTCTTTCTGTCAGCTCTGACCCATTCCAGTGGTGTCATCTGGTGCTAAATTCTTCTCTTCGCTGTTGGTGCGTGCAGCTCCATGTCCTCTCCTCTGGGTTTGGTGGACACAGCTCTGCCCTCTATCCCCCAGGTCCCAGGACAGCTTAATTTAGCTCATCTGCCAGCATTTTTATTTCCTAATTATTATTTGTTAGAAGACCTCATTTCCTCAAGGTGACACCCTCTCCCTGTCAGAGGGAAGTTATTGTACCAGCGCGTGTAATTAAGCAAATGAAAGCTGTCAGGTAGGGTCAGAACCCCAAAGCCCCACATTGCTTTTGAAGTAAAACCTCACAGTCAATGGGAATTTCACACCTGAAATTTTCATATTAAATATGTTTACATACTTGCTTTGAGTATTTATTCAATTTTAAATTTATGCTTTGTTGGTTGAGGTTATTTAGTTGTAGGCTCAAAACTGTTGCTAAAATAACTTGAAATATGTTAATAAAATGGGGTTTTTTAATGAACAGAAAAAATCATCACGCATTTGCCTCAGGTGTGTTGTTTTATTGAGTTCACATTTTTAATTCAATAAAATTAAATTTGGGATGATAAACTTTATATTTAAAAAAATGCTTAAAAGCCATTATCTAATGAGGCTAAAACGCATTAATTTTGAAAGTAAAGAGTAACTAATAAGAGTCATTTTTTAATACAGTAGTCACGGTATGCTGTAAATTTGTTTTTAAGTACAGCCATGTTTTTTGTTTTGGTATTATTTCACAGTATACAGCAAACAATTTTATAATAATATGGCAGATTTAACAGTGGTGCAGCATCACTATTAACTAGTGATTTAAGAAACAACTTAATACAGATTTAATGGAAAAAAAACAGGAGACTTTATAAAGGTATTAATATCTCATTTCTGCTTAGTGAAATTTCCTGAGTTTAAAACAAAACATTGGCTTCTGAAATCAAATACGGTTACATGTTGATAAACTCAAAAATGTTTTTTGCATGTTTTGTGACTGTGAACACAGAATGTTTCTCCAACGCTGCCCTTTCCAGTAATAATAGTCAATTTAGGCACCAAGGGCATTCTGGTGAATTCTAAATCATCGGTCTTCTAGGTCATACAGTACAAAGATTGGAATGACAAAATGATGAAGAAATGTTCATATTTCACATTTATTACTTTGAATTTACTTTAAATTCAATCTTAAATCTTAAATTTATTGGTCAGAAAAACAAGACTATTTTATCAGACTCATGTTTGTCTTAGAAAAACAGCTTGGCATGCAAAAAGCTTTTGCTAGAGGATAGAGTAGAACAGAGTAGCTGTTTGTATTAGATCTTCAACAAGCCAAAACCAATCAATTCTCTCAGTAATTTTAGCATCTACCACAAGTATATGCGCTTCTCGGCAACAGAATATTACATGTGCTTGCATCACAGTGAAATGTCCATTTCCTGTGATGATGGCTCATATTTGGACTGCTGCCATCAACTGTATTTGCAGTCATCAAGACATTTATCCATTTCAAACCTTGACAACTTTATCTGTCTGTCTCTGTTCCCATCTGGCTGGATTCTTCCCATCTTTATCAGAGTATTGGGCACACAGTGTGGTACAGTTTCTATCATGAAGACAGGAATCAAATACAAGCTTGTCAGAGCTGTCGCAACCTAAATGGCAAGTTGGTTTGTCTGTCACTGATATACCACTCGTTTCTGTATTAAACGGCTCCAAAATCTGTTAAGGGTTTCAGTCAAATCAATTACACCAGTAGGAACTCTTATTAGACAGAGATGTCATCACAGACGAACAGAAGGGATGTAGATAAGGTGCTTATTTGGTCACTTAGTTTGTTGTTGCAAGCTGTCATCTTACTCACGCCTATTAAACGAAGCTACAAGAAGAGCTTGTGGAAAATCGCTTCAGACTCCCATGACTCACAGTCCAGTTTCAGTTCCTGCATTCCCATCGTTCTCTCTGTCTGTTTAACTATCTCACTTACTCATAAGTGACTCATATCCTCTGGGGAATTGTTTGTATTCCAGAGCCCACCTACATCACAATGGCGCCCCCTGCCTGCGACTCACTGGACAACTGCACGCTGACGGAGAAAAGCTGTCCGTATGGATTCAAACTGGACCTCAGCAGCTGCAAGACATGCAACTGCAGGACCAGTAAGTGATGTTCTGATGGGTCGCTGGAAAAGTGTTTTATCTACATCAGGTCTTACAGGCGCTGTCAGAAGGTCTTTAGCTGTATTCTCTCTGGGCTCTGACTGGCTTTAGTAGAGATGTTTATGAGGATAAACAGTAAAGGGCAAATGGATTAAGAAGTTGTTTTGTATGCTAGAAGAGGCTAAAGATAACAGCCTGATAGATGTCAAAGGAAAGACACTGTGATGCTGATTTTGCCGATTTAGGAAGGTACCACAAGT
Organism: Yasuhikotakia modesta; assembly: GCA_036877545.1. Taxonomy (NCBI): domain Eukaryota; kingdom Metazoa; phylum Chordata; class Actinopteri; order Cypriniformes; family Botiidae; genus Yasuhikotakia; species Yasuhikotakia modesta. The sequence goes on along the minus strand of JBAJNP010004120.1, from coordinate 9,416 downwards.
AGACCTGTGCATAATAAATGTTTTCTAACATAAAATGCGTCCAACTGATTAAAATTTCAGACACACTTGACTGAATTTATGTGTGTCATGATCTCAGACATGTTTTGATTGAATATATTTTTTAACGGGTGAGCTGCAGTGAAAAACAACAGCCAGCAGTTGTCCATATACATGAAGACTCTTAATAGTTCCAACTTAATAAAGATAAAATATTAAATTGTTCAGATTTATTTAAAACATGATTGGGTGTTTTATTATAGGATGCAAAACATTCTATACACACAATACAAGACAATTATCTGTTAGAACATTATATTTGTATTGTTTGTCTGTTGCATTGCAAGAAGACTCTGTCTAAGTAGTGGATATATAGGATGTATATAAGTGGCGGTGTGTAATTAATGGGTGAAACTGTAATTAATTAGTCTCTGCTGTGTTTTCCTCTAACCTTCAGGAGAAGAGATGTGCGGTGCTCTTGCCAGCTGCACCCTTAAATGCCCTCTAGGCTTCCAGACTGACGTCCATGGCTGCGATGTTTGCCAGTGCCGCCCACGTCACAGGAAGTGCAAAGCTGTGTCCTGTGTCAAGAACTGCCCATTCGGCTACATGTGAGACAACTACAATCATATTGCGTAGTATACTGTACAGACAGGTGACCTTTGAGATTTACATTGGCAAGATTCTCAAAGTTTCTGTTAAATCCTCACTGATTGCTAACCCAAAAATGAACATGTGAGGTCATTGCCATCATCCATTTACAAATTTATTCGTATACTGCAGACTCAACAGACTCAATTCTGAACACGCCAAAATGCATGTGAGGCTTTATCTTTGCAATGCTTTGACATACTGGCAAGAAACTTTACACTATTTTGTCACACAGGGAAAGAATTTAGAAATGCAGTATTGTTACATGGCTTGGTATATGGTTAATTTGCACCATGAACCAGTTTGAGGTTGGTGTCAACTACAGGTTGATGAATTAAATCCTTTAAAATAAGTGAAATTGTAACTACTTTAGCCTGTTGTCACATGACTCTCTTTGAATTCTTTAAAATTCCATATCTTGCATCTGTTCAATGGCAATCATATTCAGAAACAGAACAGGCAGCATTAGTTTGTTGTCACAAACCAAAGTAATTCCTTTCTGTTCTACATACGGTTGGCGGAAATGGTGAATGACAAAATGATCCCTTATGCTATGCATTGCTTGTTTGTGTCTGGCTGCAGGTTTAGAGTTGACAGCTAATTAGGTTGGGCTCAGATCAGCGTTTCTGATTGTGCTGCATAAAGGATGAGTTGTGATAGCAAAGCTGAAAGTCTAATCTACCCAACACTGCCTCGATGCCATCGCAAATAAACATTGCTTCTTCACAACTGCAAAAAAACGTCCAATTACAAAGGCAGATCACCAAGCCAATTTGTAAAAACTTTTGCCAAGTCTTGCAGTCAGCAGGTTAAAGAAACGCCTTGAGATGCATGACAAGTAGACAGGGGAAGAAGATGTGAAGTACAAGGATGTTGCATATCAGTTTCCTGCAACATATTAGAAACTGTTGCAGGTGGAATTCAAACTTTGAATACTTGTATAAGCACCACTACTTGATGTCAGAGAATGTGTAGTAAATGTTAGGCCACGACTCCAGTGGTTGTCAGTAAATTCTTTAAAAAGGTTCTTTAAAAAGGTCTCTATAGTCTATCGAACAGTCGTTCCCTCAGGTGTGGTTGAGTAAAGAGGGGTCTTTATTTATCTGAGCTTGGATTCTCACCCCTTGTTGTTTTTTCCTCCTCAATTCTATTGTCATGAATGAGCACACAAGTGCAAATGGTTGCATCTCAGATTCTAATTTTAGATATCTATTTATGCCCCCTCAAAGCTATAGCCGAGGTTCAAGCTCGTGGCCTGAATAATACATGTGGCTTAGATGTGGCTCTCTCCTCTGCCTGCACGAAGAACATTGATATTCCCCACTGCTGACATCACACCTGATAGCTCCTTATCACTAAACCAAATGCAGAGTGCACATGGTCGCTCCTCAGCCTATAATATTCAAAAGATAAGTGTGGATGGTGGCTTGAAGGATAGAAACGTGTGTGTGCATGTGTGTGTGGCTCTAGCCAATGTTCCCTGGAAAAGTATATTCCTAAGAAAGGTGCCTTGCCCGTCAGGGAGCATTTTTATTGGTCATTTTGGTCGTCATCTTTAATGTGCCATCTGCTGACAGGAAGTAAGGTCAACAAACTCTCACTTGCTCTTTCTCTCTCTCTCTCTCTCTTTTGCTATCACTCTCTCTTTCTGTTAACTGATGACATTGGACCGTGTCTTTCGCACCTGGTGTGTGTCTCCAGCTCAGTACAAAAGCATTGACTTGGCAATGACAAAGTCTGCTTGAGATATAGTACCTGCTTTTTGTGGAATTAGTTTGGGTTATGGTGTTATTTTACAATAGCATAAATTGTGCTGATACTTTTCCATGCAATCTGACTTATCAGACAATCAGACTCATTTGGGGGTGATGATGTCATAGAGACTAGGGATATGGCAACCTAAGCAATTTAGTCACACCCTAGCAGAAACAGAGCAGCATAATAATACGACATGCTCTTTTGAACATGTTCAAATCACATAGCAACAATCTGGCAACAACACATTAGCGAGTAACCTGCCGTGTTTTACACACTCAAGCAACACACACAAATTCTTCTAAATAATAAATATTTTAACTATTTAGTTTTTATGTTTTTATATGAACATGATATTTGTCTGTACAGTTTATCTCTTTTAATCTGTCTTGTCCCCCTCATTCTTTTTGTCTTTTCAGTAAGAACAAATACGGCTGTGACACCTGCCGTTGTAAGAAATGTCCTGAGCTTCCATGTGACAAGTCCTGCCCAATGGGCTTCCAGCACGATGAGTTGGGCTGTCTGATTTGTCAATGTAAAGGTAGGCCTCCCCCTTTTTGGTAAAATCATTGATTTTTGGTGAAAAAGTACTGTGTGAGTCAGAATTTCTTTCTGTGTGGAGTTTACTTGGTCCTCTGTCAGTGCTGAATTGTCCTTAGGCATGAGAGGTCTGCCAAGGACATCCATCTAGGGTGTAACTTTCATGTGGCCCTTAATGCTGGGGTAGGGCCCTCGTGTGACCCTGTGGAGGACATGCAGGATATATGAATGGATATATGAATGGATATTTGGTTGAGAAACTAAGTATTGCATTAGCAGCGCAAAGGTTGTGGGTTCGATCCCAGGGAATACAAGTACTGATATAAATGTGTACCTTGAATTTACTGGAAGTCACTTTGGATAAGTTTGCCAAACGAATAAATGTAAATGTAAATAATTGTTCTACATTCAAAATCTACATTTTAAGCTATAAAATAGCTGATGGACAGTATATGCACCATTTTTGGGGTGCATTGGTGTGTTTCATCACAATGACACCTGGACTAACACAAATATTTTTAACTTTTTCAGTGCTATATTTCGCCCCTTGCAGCTAGATCAATATGCTGAGGTGCCATTCCTGTAATTAACAGAATATGTTGAGCTGTGAGACGATGTATTTCTCAAAGAGAATGCAGAAGACTGCTGAGCCTCATATTCACAGGGTCCAGGCTCTCCAAAGTGACTCATCCCCCCTCCCTATATTTTCCATTTATTTTGAGGACCACCTGTTGTATACACAAGCCAAGCTTACAGTTACTCATCCCTCCATTATTCATACGCCTCTTGTGCTATCATTTGATTCGGCTTCAATAATGAAGCTGGCAAGTGAAATATTCACAAGCTCGGCCCGTTTAATGAGACAGAAGAGTGAGAAAAAGACCTTTTTTAATCTGCCTGCCGTTTAATTTTTGAAAGCATGCATCCTGCTTATATCAGCCAGACAGGATTTTAATCAATGTGAAATGGTTGTGTGATATTGACTGGGGGCGCCGCTGTTTTGGAGAGGCAGTGAGAGGTGAAGCTTCTGGCAGCTAGAATGAGATTTGAGAGTGTTTTGTGCTCTGGGGTTTTGGGGAGGTGAGGAATTGCTTGCATATTTTGTCATTTCACGCTGTCCACAAAGCAGCTGGTAAAAATGTCTCACTGAAGAGGTCAAATGTCTGGAATATAAATGTAAAAATGCTTCGGGGAAACCTCTGGCATTTGTCTCACAAATATCCCAAGAAATCTCTCGGGGACCAGGTGTTAAAGTAAATTCTGCAGTGTGCACATTATAAAAACAAAGGAAGGACAATGATATTGCTTGAAAGTTGTTCTAAATGTATGTGATGAAATATAAGTATCACTTACTTCACTTATATCACTTACTACCATCCTTTTCTCTATTTGTCTCCATTCCTTCTTACTGTTGTTTAGGACACTTTTTTAAAAAATTTAAGGAGATTTGTGATTTGTTGTTTAACATTTTTTAGAAGAAATGTTTTACCATATGACCAGCAGTTTAATTGCTTAAAAGGCAGTGTTTATGCTTCACTCATTTGTTTTAATGCAGATCAGAGCTCATCGTCTGTTGCTCCAGCAGTAAAACAGGGGTCCTGTCTGTCTATGGATGGCAGAAGACATGAGAACAGCCAGAGTTGGCATGATGGCTGTCGGGATTGTTACTGCCATGCTGGGAGAGAAATGTGTGCCCTTATTTCTTGCCCTGTGCCCTCCTGTGATAACCCCACCATCCGAACAGGCCACTGTTGCCCCACCTGTCCAGGTGAATGTGCATTTTGATTATTTGATTACAAACTTATTATTTCATACAAAGCTAATGTATGACGTCAGAATAACACTGGTTCTTAGATTTTATTTTAGATTTTAGTAAGAATGTATGTTTCCAGTATATGTAAAAGTGAAATTTTAAAAATTAATTAAATCGTAATAAATAATGACAATTTGTTTTTGGATGATTTTTTTACGGGTAAATACTTACAGAAATACTTATAATGTTTTGACCATCAACATAGTACAGCACAGCGCTTGTTATTGCAGAGGTAAAAATATCTTTCCAGCATTGCATTAACTCTCTCTGCCTACTGTCTCTCAGAAGAGTCCAGTTCTCATAAGCCAGAGCTCAGCGAGGCATCGGTGTGTTTGGCCCCGGGCGGAGAGTATTTCGTTGAGGGAGAGACATGGAACATCGACTCCTGCACTCAGTGTACCTGCCATAGCAGCCGTGTGCTCTGTGAGACAGAGGTGTGCCCGCCCCTGCTCTGCCACAATCCAATCAGAACACAGGATTCTTGCTGCCCTCACTGTCCAGGTGGGTTGTCAGTTTGTCCACAAATATCCACAAAGCTTCTCCAACTTAACAAAAAACATATTTTCAAAGTGCACTTGAGAACATACAGGTTATGTAAGGGTCGGAAACGTGTAAAAAAAGAGTGTAAATATGGCTTTAAGGAGACATCATTAAATCATTAAACATCTCATTTTATAAGAAACTTTAGTTATAATTATTGTAGTATAGTATTGTATTGAAACTTTCAGGCAGTGACAAGAGATGACATCTCACAAAACTGTGACAGGAGAGATGCTTACATTTGATTGGAGGGAAATGATGAATTCTGCATGCACTGTACTGCACAATCAATGCTTTAAAAGACCAGATGAGAATAGAATGAAATGGATGCACAGAAACTGTTGTGGGAACCTAACTATAACAAACTTCCTTCTTTAAAATCTTCTTACCCTGCTGAAACAAGTTTTGGTTGTCTGAAAAAAATGAAACTGGAAAATGAAGGCAACATGATTGTAGAGTTGATTCATTGTCCTGTTTAAAAATTGTCTTAATCTTGATTACAAAATTATTATTTTACCCCTGAAATGACTTTCCTTTTCTTCTGACATCACCTAGGCTGTGTGTACTATTGGATAATGTCTATTTACACATGGTTCTAGCAAACTTGCATTTAGGGCTGGCTTAATTCTAGTGTGATGGTTCTCGGCAACATTTTCTTACTGAATTTAGTTTCAGTCTTAAATATATCACATTTCATTTAACGATTGCATAGCAAATTCATTTTTATATCCCTTCAGATGATCCAGTCACCCCACAGGCTCCCAGTAATGACAGTATGCCCAGTTACTGCAGGAATGAGCAGGGAGACATCTTCCTGGCTGCTGAGTCATGGAAGCCAAATGTCTGCTCCAGCTGCATTTGTCTGGATGGGACCATCAGCTGCTTCTCTGAGTCATGCCCACCGGTGAACTGCGCTCGGCCTGTGCTCAGGAAGGGCCAGTGCTGCCCCTACTGCCTAGGTGTGTGTGTGACTATGAAAAATGTATTTTTTCAAGGTATTTGGAAGAAAGTTTTGACTGTTATATTCCATAAAATAAAACGGGACAGTAGGGACAGGAGCTTTTAAGTTCCAAAGTTTTCTAAAATAACACAGGCTGAAATTTGAGTCATTGACAATTAAAACACATACAAGGTTAGGGAACTGTGACATATGTAAGAAGGATGTATGAAGAATTTCAACCAATAAAAATGTTGTGGAAAGGACTGTCATTGAATTGCACAGATGTTAAAATAATGAAACCTCTGCATCCAAACTGCTAATACATACAGTATAAGCACAACATAAAGTCATTAGTTAGTCATCAATTAAAAAATCATCAATTAAAGTCATCAATTAGTACATTCACCAAAAAATTTAATGTGGCAGTTTAACAACAATTTAACAGGATTTATGTGTAACAGTAGCTACTGCATAAAAAAGGATGCTATTATGATCTCTTTGCTAACAGTCGGTTTTGACTGTTTCTTCCATTTCTTCCCCAGACGCCACACCAAGAGCTGTATGTCATTTTAATGGAAAGACATACATGGATGAAGAGCGATGGGATATTGACAGCTGCACTCATTGCTACTGTCTACAAGGCCAGACTCTCTGCTCGACTGTCAGCTGCCCCGCCTTACCCTGCCCTCAGCCAATCACAGTGGAGGGAAGCTGTTGCCCTATGTGTCCCGGTGAGGATTTGATGCTGTGCATTCAGATGCTTCATATCCTGGAGCAGTTTTTAAGTCTGTCACACATCTCTGTTTTTTTCTCTCCTAATCTCTCTCTCTTCCTCTCTTTCTCTCTCTCTCTCTCTCTCTCTCTCTCTGGCTCTCATAAAGCAGTGTTTACTTAGAACCTCCTTTCTAATAGAATGGTTCCTTTCTGTAAATACAAACTCGTTGAGATGAATCATTTAAAAGGATTAAGTCGAAGCCGGACAGAGGCTAAATTAGCTCTCTTTGCATTTGGGAAATAATGTCATTGATCATGGCCCTCTTTATTGCTGTGTCACTTGGCTCGGGATCAATGAGTGGGTTGAGAGTGGTGTCAGGTGCATTCTGGGTAATCACTCACCCTTCTGTGCTTTCCCACTTTAAGACGCAGCTCTGAAGATGAGCTTTTAATTAGCCTGTGGCCTGCAATTCCTCGCTGGCCCAAATCTGTTCCGAGTGGGTGCTTCACAATGTCTTTTATTGTAGTAACACTGTGTATGTATGTATGTGCTGTCACGAGTGTGTGTTGGTCCGTATCTCTAAACACACTTTGCTTTTCTTTTAATTACAGAGACTTACGCTCCCACAAATGTTCCTATTGAAAAGACAGACCAACATGGAGACAAGCAAAGACATCAGCCAGCCTGGCCCACTCACAGCGAAAATGACATCATGCCACAGTTCAGAGGTGCGAGTTCAAGAAAATTCTCCTACTACTTACTGAAACATCAATACAAGAATTTTCTTGTGCATTCCTCCGCAAGCTTTATGCATTTTCTGCAGTGAATCACTACTGAATCACTACATTTATCTGTATTTTGAGACTTGCCACCATAAAATAATACAAAGTCTTTTTGTGAACAAGTCAAATGTTCAACATTGTGTAGTGAGATTCATGAGCAAATAGGAAGTTTTCTAAGTTTTAATTAGTATAACAAACCTGAAGTAATAAAAAGGTCTTTTTACTTTCAGTAAATATGTCATTGAGGTCTATGAGTGCTTTGTTAGCTGTTAGCAATAAAGCAAAAGTGCTAAACGGTATGTTGTGGGTTATTCAGGTGACTTTGGAAGTCTGCAGATGCCGTACTTAGATGGTAAGATGCCCTTGCCAAGTGAGGGGGCTGGTCTGCACTGGGCCTGGGTGGCACTGCCCATCCTAATGATGATGCTCACTATCGCCTCCCTGCTGTTGGTCAACCAGCGTAAGCAGTGGATCCATGTGCCTTGCTACCGCACACCCACAAAGGTACATGTAGTACCGTTTACTACACATGTATAGTAACAAAACAAGATAATACACAGAATATGTATAGGATATGTACACAATAATATGTACAGAATAAGACAGCAGAAAACAAATATAAAATGCTGTTCACCTAATTTTTGTCTTTAATTTTGATATTTAATCACGTAAACACATTTCACGACTTGATTTTGTTCAACCTATAAATATTTAATTTAAAATATTATAATTGGTAACGAGTGGCATTGTTGACAAAATCGTATAGTTTCATTGTCAGGACAGCAGGTGCACCTATCTAGTATAGGTTACTTTCAGTCTAGGAAGGTAACAGCACTGTTCGGAGAGGATTAGTGAGGTCTACACAGGATGTACTCTTGCATTCAGAAACAACACAACAAAGAGTGCAAGTAATGTAATGGAGCAGTAGACATGGGTTATTGAGTTCATGATTCTTAAGTTCATGGGTTTTTTTAAATTCCTGCGTTCTTGAGTTTCTGGGTTCTTGAGTTCCTGGGGTCTTGTAGGTGCTGTCTTCAAAAACGTAGCATACATATTGCAGAATGCTTAAAAAGAAGGAAGACTTGCAGTCAATGCTATTTATTTAAAAGAGTTAGTACTAACACTACGAGCTACATTATTATCTGTGTGAATCGCATTCTAAACCTCAATTTTTAAATGTACTCAGGTGCGGTTTCTTGCTGCACACAGAGATTCAAAAAACAGCTTTCACACCAATGGTACAAAAACACATCTCTGACGTCAAACAGACTCGTCTGCGCACCACAAGCCTTGGTGTGAAAATGCCTCAGTGTGTCTTTGGAAATGGCCAATCGTTTGTTTCTCCTGAAGTCACATGACCCTGAAAAAATTCTGTGCATGCTTCAAGACAGCTCACTTTGTTTGTGTTGTCATATCTACAGCCCACATGTCTCAATAACCAGCTGGAGTATGTGGACTGCCAGAAGAAGACAAAGGCCCAGGTGGACAGCACCCAGCGCGTGCTCCGCATCGCAGATCCAGACTCCAGATACAGCGGTTACTACAGCATGCAGAGACCCAACAACCTGCAGGCTGACAACTTCTACCAGACCGCGTGAGAAACAGGAGAGCGAGAGAGAGTGAGTGATCGAGAAAGAAAGAGACTGAGCTCGTGTTCAGCTGTTGAACCCTTCTGCAGCACAT
>JBAJNP010004119.1:0-33831 GCA_036877545.1 Yasuhikotakia modesta | reverse complement strand
GAAATGAGAAATGAGAAATCTCTGGGAAGAGGACTGGGTCATTGCTTTCTTGCTTTTTAAAGAAATTTCATGCAGATGTAATTATTAGACGCAGGTGTAAAAACACACAGTGGGGTGCAGCAAAAATATTGGAATGTCTTATTCTTCCTGCATTATTCAAGGCAGATACAACCATTTGTGACAAAAGCTATTTTGTGGTTTTGTGTGGGAAAAAATTAGCATGCACAGATTGTGATTTTAGCATGAGAGTAACGGACAGATTTATCCTGATGGAGAAGATGGCAGAGCACAATGACAAGAGACGTTTCTTACAAATCTTCAGCAGATGGGAAGTCGGTTCACAAGGGTACAATAGCAGAGCTCCAAGTACAATTTGAAATGGCATGTTCCCATGAAACAAGGTTATTACTAACAACCCTGAACACACAGGGTTCCTTTGAGACACACATACAATAAACCAACATTTGACATGGATAGATATGCAAAAGATAGTTTCTTCTTTTAGCTGTACTACAGAACATAGATACTTAATTAATAGACTTGGATTCAAAGAATTAATAGACTTAGATTAATAGAATTAATAGACTTGGACTACAGAAAAGCACAAAATTGTAGCCTTGATTTCATGATGTTTGTTGATTGTAAGCTTTATTGAGTTATGTGTGGTCTTTGCGTTTGCAGCAACACAATACACTAATTGTGTATTGCATCAATGCATGATGGCCATGTGTCATGCTATATCCTGTGGTTTAAAGCTAAGTTTGTTCTTTACTTTCTGAAGTGTACTTTCAGTGTTTTTTTAGAAGTGCAGACGTGTTTGTGAGCTCGTCCTCACTGCCTTCTGTTTGTCTGCGTCTCATGCGCAGACGTGTGAGGCTGCTTTCGTCAGTCCGTGGCCTCCTTATCCCCTCTTCACTCCACTAGGAAGCCAAAAACACCCACCAGCCTCTGGTTACATAGAGCCCGTATCCATGGAGACCGGCCGAGCCATCTGGAACACAATATCGATGTGGCGTAATCGCATCAGAAGTAATAATCATTTCTTTTAATAAACTCGAGAAGCCTGCAAGATGCTAAGTAATTTTTTAGATCAAGCCTTTGTCTTCATAAACAGGCGCTAATGCTTTTTTTTGGCTAATGGTCACTGTAAGGACTTCTGTTCCTGCATTGCTGTTTGTCTGCCACGGTGAAGGCTCAGCAGATGATGAAGAGATGTGCGGATTGCAAAACTCTTGCAAACGCAGCAGATCGCTGTCGCATCCTAAACTCTGTTTCCTGTCAGTGATAAATCTCTGGCTTACATTTGTCTGATAACTGTTCTCCAACAGCAGTCTCAAAAACATACATAACCAGTTCAGGCACAAATCTGTCATTATTTACCCTCATGTCATTCCAAACTTAAGTACAACACATCACAAGGTTCAGTGTTCTAAAAGTATAAACAATATCATATCTTTACAGCTACTGTAAAGAACTTATAAATGCCACATTGTGTTCTGTTACCACACACACACACATCATTGACGGTTTGCTGTTTGACACTGTGACACTGGCTAGACAATAGCTTTGATGATGGTTTACATTATGGTAACTTCTTATTGTTGTTTACATATATTGATCATAAACTTGACAGTAATTAATCGTATAGCAACAGCTCTACAATGGTTTTTCAGAACTTGTATGTTCATGCTGTCTATTTAAATTATTTATAAGAACAGTTCTTTACCTTTTGACTTTTAAAGTTATTGACAGTTCAGGAACAGCAATATATCATCATAGTGAAACAGCCTGGAACAATGAGTCCCTAATGCAGCCGTACTGCCTTTAACACAGTGTGAGAGTTTGAGTAGTGAATCATTAAAAAATCTTCTCCTTGCTTTTCTCCTTATTATATCTCCTGCATCTTCTGAAGCAGCTGTGTACCACATTTGGGATGAGAGATAGTTTGCCTTGTGTGTTTCTTCCATTTCTGCCACTCTGCCGCCTGTGTGTTGTTTGTTACAGAGATTATGTTCATTGCCGGCTTTATGTTTGTGCAAATTAAATTTTCATCTCTTTATACCTCTGCAATTGCATTTTGTGAATTTGCAACCGCGGCGGCAGACAAATATACAATTAGTTTGCAGGCGTGTGTAGATTTCTGCTGCTTTGGATCGATTAGGACAGAGTAATCAAGTGATTCTTTATGTGGAGAGCTGTGACAGAAATAGTAGCTACAAGTAGAACGGGAAAAATGTATTTAGATAGTTTATACAGTAATGATATGGTTAAGTAAACACTGGGTGGATGTTTAGACAGATTCTCTATAGAGTGATTAAGAATGTTTATCAGGACTCTAACAGGACTTTAACAGCATCAAGTGACCCATTTGTAAATTGCTGTGAATGGAAGCCTTAATCTATATTTATATATCATTACTTCTAACACATTTTAAATGTTATGTGACCTTTTGAAATCACTTCTCTTTATTTAATGGAGTTTATAGCTGTTTATAAACCAGGTCTCTGCATGCATTCATGTTTCTGTGTGACCTCCACATCCAGTGTGTTATACTTCTAATAATATTTGCTGCAAAGAAATCAATACAGTAGATTAGCTGGAGCTTTTTAAATGGTAAAGTCCGGCCTAGGTTATCAAATCCAGAGCGTACGTATCTCACACACTCACGATAAAGGTCACCCCTTGACCGTAAATAAAACACAGCATTTAGAGACAAATCGTATAAAAAAAAAAACCCAAAGCAAAGCTTAATAAACACATACAGAGTCCTTCATATTCCTGCTATCAGCTGCACATCCCTGCCCAACAACCAAATGAGCTTTACTAAGCCTCAGTCTGAGATAAAGCTCATTGTTAATCCAGACTATTGGCTGGCACTGCTCAGATAGTAAATCTAAGACTCATGCTGTGGCCCTTCCATTAAAACCCTATTATCTCTGCAGAAAATGCTTTGAAAACTCTGTGAGCCAAACACAGCTCTGACAGGAGCCTCAGAGATGCACAGAGAGTGACATAATGAAGTGCATGCAGGTAAAATCAATTGAGAGTTTGAGTGGGCACTGTTGGTATGGAGCTGGGCTGAACAGCACAGTGAGTCGTGGATGTTGACTGAACCAACAGAATCAACAGCCTAACAGCTATTGCATTGAAAAGAAATGCATTAAAGCTCTTTGAGTTCCAGTCTGTAAGAAACTACACACTGCCCACAGACCGAATCTACAACAGCAGGCCCAGGGGCAGCTATGAATGAACGTGTGTGGGAGAATCGACGAAGGAATTTTAAAACATGATATATAAAAATCAATTGTGCTGCTTGTTCAGATGAACACAAATACAGAACATTGTGCAAGTTAGAGAGGAGTTTAAAATAAAGTATTTTGAATCTAATGAATTATTTTCTTGTCCTATTAAATAAAGTAACTAATTAGTATAAAATAAATTAATGTATTTAACAAGAATAAAAACATATGCAGGTGCACAAGTAATGCAAAATACAAAATGCAAATGTAACTATGCAATATTATTCAATCTAGCACATATGTTGTGAGTGTAAGATTAAGATGGTTTTTAGATAAAGATAAAAAATTCACAGATTATTGACTTTATGGCTGTGACAGCTCATTTATAATTAGCAAAACATCCAATTAATTTCAGTATTGTTTAAAACGCTTTTTAAATCGTCACAACAGATTTTAACTTCTGTAGATAATTATGCAGATTTATTTAATCAGTTTTTCACAGCTTTCAGACACAAGTCTATTTTTTATGTGCCATCTATCAACTATGGCATAAAACACAATTTTGAATGATGTACTGATGTGATTGTGAAGTGCTTAAAGTGACTGTGTGAATCAATGACTCTCAAGCCGTCATCTCACAGCACGAGTAACTGACATACAGTCAAGTATCAGACATGAAGTATTATAATGTTTACCCAGTCAAGTCACAAATCTTCAATTATTGAAGTTAACCTGAGTTTCCAGTCTGTATCTCTGATATTTGAAGAGGCAGACTAATAAACGTGAAATGCTGGATGCTTATTACTGCACATCCAGGGTTCATCTAGCATAATACAAGATTCTTATAGTCATACTGAAGGTTATCCCACACAATGTATTTATATGTGTCTGCTGCCATTTCCTTCAAGCATGTTTTGTATGGTAGATGAAATGAAAGCATTTGCTGGTTTTGTTTCAGTGCTGTTGTGTGAGACCTTTATGGGCTCAGGTGATATATGTGATCTCATGGGTGACATTTTATAGCTTAAATTTAAACCCAAGCTGTCCCCAGAAGATGAAATAAACATGTCTTCTTTAACTTTGACATTGTGCATTTCTCAATATTGTGTCAAAGTCAGAGTATATGTTAAAAACGATTCTATATTTTTTGTACCTTCTCTTGAGGGTTTTAGATTTAATTGCCAAAGTTAAACATATTTGTTTATCACACTATGTTTATTAAGTTAATATAAAATGTAAATTCATACACTTGAAAGCACACACACTGTTTTGGCTGATTTGGCTGTTGGGCACCCCAGAGAGAGACCATTTAAAACTTGCCTGTCAAACAACTGTTTTGTTCCAATTCACTTTCACAGTTCACTAGAGATACTTTGTTTTGTCATTAAAATTTAGCAGAGAAAATAACAATTTGCTCCGCTCTTATTAACGAAAGCATCCATTTGTAAATGGCTGTAATGATCTCGGTTATGCAGCGAGGTTTTGTGTTTTGCAGTTCTAGTCATTTAATGTCTCTCCACTTTCTATATTAACAAATGTTTCTTATCATTTATACAATAGGCTTTTCATGTATCTGCAATTATATACTCAGACAAATATTTGCAGATATATTAGTACAGATAAACAAATACAGATAGATAACTGATCATCAGATTATTACTCAGTTGTCATGTTTATTTTATCTGAAGTTTGCGTTTATACAGAATCCATTGCTGTCACCTCAGCCAATCAGATTGAAGGTTATGACTTGCTCATTCAACAGAGTCAAGATTTGCTGACTTGATTGTGTCTAATTATCATTCATCCAAGCAGACATATAAACCTCATCTGCGTTAGGCTGCACAAAAGCTGTTCTTCATATTCACATAAGTAAAATCACACATACTTTTCTTATGCTGGGCCTCTGTTATAGCTTTCTTATTTAGTTGTTTTACCTAGTTGTTGCTTATATAACCTTATATCTACTCACATGCAAAAAAAGCACTGAAATGTTACTATTTTTTACTAAAAATATGTATACACATTTTACTATATATATTTTAATAGGTTCATTATAGGTTCATATTTGGTTCAGCTAATTCAAGAAATTGAGATTTATTATGCATGCAGAGCATTAAAATAAATAGAGCAGCATACAGACGCATGAAAACAATCACAACCATCAGTGGTTGTTGCATGAAACAAATGCAGCAATACAGCACAACAGTTTCACTGGATAAAGTCTCTCACTCCTGCACAGGTCAAAGATGGAGGTGTGAAGTTCACAGCTCTTCTGAGAAATCTGCTCCTCTCATGAATAATTCCACTAAGCTCACAGTACTGGGGTGTGTTGATGTTACACTGTGTTAGCACTATGATGTAAGACTGCCCTTATAGCTATCTATACTTGTTGTTTGCAGGTAGTATTTTACTAGTTTAAACTGTGGGGGTGTGTATGTTATTTTGGGGGGATTGCATACTTTCATTGCATTGTTTAAGCCTAATCTTACTCAGTGAGATAGTGTTTGATCGGCCAGTTTTGAGGTTATGCATAGGCTAAAGCATGTTTTATCAAAGCATGTTTAATAAAACATGTTTTGAAAACCAGCCACATATTTTGACAAAAGAAAACACGTTTTGAAAGCAACATAAAAATTGCAAAAATGTCCTCAAATGAACACAAAAGTTTATTCTATTTTTCTTCTACTTGAGGTCTCCTAAATAAAGTGTTTCCCTGCATGAAATTCTAATGTAATCAGTTACATGGCATTTACAGTTCAGGAGGTTGACTGAGCAACTGTCGTATTGAGATGAATGGCAGTGTTAATGAACAGCTCTCACCAGGTATAGCAGAACATCTTATCTACCTTATCACTGTATTCAGGGCTGAATGGTGTGTGAGGTACAAAGCGAGTGAAAGCATGTAATAAGAGACAGAGCAGAAGCAGAGATGGAGGTATGCAGGGTGTAATATCATTATTCCTATTCTGATGTAATATCTGTAGTTATGATATTGTATTTCTATTCACATAGTGTGTAGTAGTTACCCTCATCCCAACCCCCACAGCTTTATTTTGAGTAACTAACTGTGACACAATGGCAATTTAACAAAGCCCTACGAGCAACACTGAGTGCCATTTAAACTCCCTGCCTCCAACTAACCAAATCAAAACACAAACAAATAAACCACCTACCTACGTCCTACATCCATCCCTTAGCTTTAGTTAGCAATAGTAGCCACATTTAAGTTAGCAATAGCAGTGTTAGGTCAGAACGATCAGTGATCGTTTTTTTGCAGTGACAATAACTGTAACTGCATAGTTTTATTTCATAAATCAATCACAGTATTGTTTTTACACGGCAGTAATATCAATAACAAGTCATAGTAAAACAAGATTTGTATATTACCAAGCAACACAGGTAAAAAAAAAAACAGTCTCAGCAACTTTTGTTTTATGCTCAAAGCATAATTATTATTACAATTACTGTATTTTTTCTTTCAAGGCAAAGTTCTCTCCAGTCAGTTAAGTGCACAGACTCTGTATTTACCTCTTTACCCTCTCACTTTCATTACAACACTGTTACATAAATGTATAATTGACTCCTGTCACAATACAATGCTGACACCCGGCCTACCCAGAGGCAAAGGCACTGTAATGGGCTTCCACACACCAATTAAATCTTATCCCTCTCCTACTTAAACTTATCACACTCATATGTGCTCACAGCAGGAGAATATGATGTAGGTTAGCTGACTATGATATTATAGGTGAATGCAACTTATTGTAATATTATCACATACCCAATATAGTTGTCTGTCTGTTGGATCTGTATGATTTTAAAATGATCACTTATTTTTGTTACAGACAAATTGGTGAGTTAAATTTTAGTCTTTAATCTCTTTTTATTTTTGCTTCATATTGGTTTTATGTTAACGTGTATGTTAAATTTGTGGGCTGACAACCAACGTTTGAAATCAATGGCGAACTTTAATGCCGGTTCTCCCTCTAGAGGACAAACACTGTAGTTACAGAGATGCTTTCGCTGGGTCCCGTATAAACGCAACGGTTCCTGCGTTGCTTTTCATGATATTGATTTAACTAGTTTCAGTCAATTATGATTCAATATAATCCAGCGCTTAATTTCCCAGTTACCGCCCGTCAGATGTAGAAAAAGAGGCATTTGGTAACCTGTACGTTTGTTTCTGCAGTGACGTGTAATTCAGCGCAAAACCTGCTGCGGGAATGTACGTATGCGGACAAACCGGTTCACCCCGTGACGTCATCTGTGCAAACAAGTGATTTTCAGTGACATGCTGGCTGAGATCCTGCTGCAGCAAATGCGTTAAAACTGCAATAGCTTCCAGGGGGTTTTATGTCGTTTCTAATGGCTTTCAGATATGATGTTTCTTCGACAGATATGATCGTTACTCTAATCGTCTGCATATAAAAATCTCTGGATTTGGAGACACGTGATGACGTTTCGTGTGTTTTTTACATGAACGGAAAATCGTTAATGTAAAAGAAATGAAAAATTAGGCAAACAAAGATCTTTCGGCAGGGCATTTATAATAACGAACAGCAGGTGGCGACTTTGTTATAAAAACCCCTCCACGCGCTTCCACCAGCCGCCACCCTTTTCAGTCACATAGGATTTGGGCTTCATGTCACGCCTCGCTGCAAAATATTATGCACAGACCCCTGTGAGCATTTACAGCTTTGTATCAATCACGATCTTCCATTTCTATGACTGTTTATAGCTGTGTGATGCTTTATTCTCATTAACGTTCACAACAGACCTGTTTTTATTTTACCTGTAACCCATCACAGAGGAGCTCAAACCAGTCTGCTATGATGAACACTGTGAGCGCGCGCGAGCGTGTGCGCGCTTGTTAAGATGTGCGGCACGTCTGCTTGGGTTTGGGAAGAGAAATTGGGGGATGGGGGTCTTAGTCTGTTGGAAACCAGTATACTGGTGTACATTTATTTAGTTCGTCTGCATCATTTATTTCTTTATTTATTGCATGCGTCTATGTGTCTTTCTTTCTGTGTGTGTGTGTTTGGTTGTGGGCATGTATGCCTGACATCTATCAGAATAAAACGTCTACAAACGAGACAGATATAGGTCACAATTGGTATTTCAGAAAAGGAGGGGCATTGTGTCTTAATTTATTTATTCCATTTTTTAGTTGTGTATTAATTCACCCTATGCCTCAGTAATGGAAAGAAGAGGGGGAAAAGAAAGATAGATATAAATGAGAGATAGAAGCTTCTTATGGTTAACATCATGGTCTTTCACAATGTAGACGAGGACGAAAGTATCACCATGGAAACACTCATCCAGTCTTGCCTCCCACCTCTGTTTTACCCCCCTCCATTTCTCTCCCCTTTTTTTCTATCCATCCCTCCCTCCCCACATTACATCTCTCTCTCTGTCTCACAATGTCTCTCCACGACTGTTCCACCATTCCCTCTTCTTTGTTTTTCCATCTTCTGTCCATCACATCTTACTTTCCTCCATTCTGCATTCCAACTCTCTCTCTTCTTTTCCTGATGTTGTTCACCATCGATCTCTTTTAATCAGCATTTGGGAAAATTTAAAGGTCGCTCAGCAATCCACAAGATTCATGAGGTATGATTTGTCGTTCCTGGGAAAATCTGTGACACCTTTACACTTATCCAGTCATGAAGAGCAGAATCTATTCCCTCCATCCCTGTTTGCCATTTCAGTATTACAATATGTATGGAATCACTGCTCCCCCCCTCCGTTCCCCATCCAAAATATGACATGCCTAGATTTCTAGTGAGCCAGATTTCTTTTGCGTGGTAATTAAATGCCGAGACTGAATGAGGTATTATTAGAATCTCTTCTCACTAATTAGTGCAGGACAAAAGGCTTTTGCTCCAAATCTCATCAGGTTGTTAAATTTTTTTTCTGTGGTTCTTTGTCAGGTTTTTGAACTCTACATTTCTAACATTGAAATGGAGACGTTTCATACTATTATTAACAGTCTACTGCTCGTATCTTTGATGGAGAGTTGGCTCATTGCCATGCAGTTGTCTGGAATACACGTACACACACACACATATACAGAGTCACACACAAATACACACCATCCATATTTCACCATGTACTCTAGGGCATGTGGTGAGCCTTTTTCCCATCTCACTGTACATCAAAACTCATGTTTCAAGTTCCTTTGAAAAGACATTAAAGGAAGATGCCTTGGAATGTGTGTGTGTGTGTAAAGTGAGGGTGTAAAGTGAGGGTGTAAAATGAGACATCTCCCAAAACAATGTTGAACCCTAAGGAAATGCATGTGATGATCCCAAAATGACACAAAGTTTTTACCTGTAACCCGGCATCCATTTTCACCAGAACAAGCCCATAAAAAAGGAATGGACTTTTTTAAGCCCTTACATTCCTTTATCTTGCCTGATATTAGGAAATCACAGTTTTCAAAACAAATCTTACTGTGGATGGTTATGTGGTAGTTTGTGTTATTGTACAGAAACAACACAATGAAAATGAACAAAACTTTGTGCTAGTATGGTTTTTGCACCTCCAAATGTGTTGCCACTGTTCCAGGGTTTTTTAGGTGGTTGCCAGGATGTTGCTAATATTTTCAACAATGTTGCAAGTGTGTTGCTAGGCTGTTCTAAGTGATTGCTTGGTGGTAGTGTACATCACAAGATTCCATCCCCATATCTTTGTAATAATTTAGTCTTCAAATATGGCTCAAATATAAATGTAGGAGTTTAAAATTAGTATTTGATCATATATTCCATAAATAGCTAACACCTATGCTAACAACCGTGTGATGTTAGCCAGTACACTACTAACTAGCAATCACTTAGAACAGCCTAGAAAGCATAGCGCACCTATGCTAAGCTGAAGTTTAAGATAGCATTAATGCTCATAGCACAAATGTTTGTTAGCATTAAATGGTTTGACATGCCCTAGTTTAATCTTGCTAAATTTCACAAGCCAACTTAAAAAAGAATCGATTTCTCTTAAGTGCTTTTTTCTTAAGATTGGAGGCAGAAGAAGGACAAAAGAAATTGTTGTACTGTAAAGCTGCAGACTCAAAGCAATGTCCTAATTATCCAAATGGAAAGCTGTGACCCGGCCAAGCAGACTTTAATTCTTACTTAGAACTTTGTTCCGTTGCTTTTCAAGTAATGTGCATGTAATGTGGATTGATGCTCTAAATCCTGTGAATAAGTTTCTATTTGGCTGTGTGTAATGCTGTCAGACATATATTTTATTTGACCAGACCAGACACAACAACTGAGTGTGGAATAGTGCAATGGAGCAAAGATGCTGATGAACTATTCATCCTAGCAAACTATTTTGAACTATTTTGAACTAAATGAACTATTTTCCTAGCATATAGTATAAGAGACCTTGAAGTTTCAGACTGTAGGCTTAGAGAAATATTGATTCTGTTTTATGAAGTTTTTTATTTTCCACAGAAGTTCAGGTCACTATGGAGCCTCACTTTCGGTTTGTCCCCTCTCTGCTGTGCTGTTGTCATTTCTGGGTTAAATCTGTGCAGGTTCTGTGCCTCCCTGATCAATTACAGGTCAGACTGTAGAGGTTTTTCTTTCCCTCCAGCAGCACTCTTTCATCTACACTTCACCTCTCAGACCCGCTCTCTCTCTCATCTCACTCCCTCTCTGCATTTTTCACACCATTTTGTCTGTCTCTATATTCTTTGGTTCCTACTGTTTCCTTCAAATTGTGCCTCCATCTCTCATTTTCCTCTTTCTGTCTTTTTGCTTCTCCGCCCCTTCGAGTTTGCTGATACTGAGTATTTTTGCACAAACTTTGTTTTCCTTTATAAAGAATAGAGAGTTCTTGTTCAATTGTGGATGGATGTTTGTTAATTCTTATATGTTTGCAGTGTTTAAATCAACAATCTTGACGTTGTTGAATCTGTGAATACCAATCTATATGTCAAATCTCACCTGGTGACATCTCATCAGATTCTCATGTATGTGCTCATTATGCTGTGTTTTAAGTTGTGCTGAGCCAGGTTATTCTCAGTGTTGTCCAGTGCTACCATTGGGCTAGGCTGTTTTGTAATGCAGTGCTGTGCTGTGCTGTACTACATTATGTCTGTTGCATTCGGTTATGCTGTGATAAGATGTGTTGCATTAAGCTGGTTTAAAAAAGTCTAGCTTTGGTCATAAAAATAACAAGCTATTTTTTTAAATATGTACCATGATCAGATGCAACATTGCTGTGTATAATGTTTATACACGCACATCCTTTCTGTCACAATAGGCAAAAACAACACCCTTCTCATATGTTTTATAAAGTGTTTGAAAGTCATTTTACAAGTTTGGCCTAAACTTCTTTCTGTATGAAAAATAGTACGATAATTAATATTCATTTATATAAACAAGTTTATTAAAATGTATTATGCAAACAAACAGGTATTAAAAACAAATCACCAATTCAAACTCCTGTGTGGCAAACTCACTTTTTTTAAAGCAAAACATTTAGCTAAATTGAGTTTGTCAAATTCCTAGAAGGCAGTTATTTCTCAGTTCCAACTCACAGTTTCAACACAGCTGCCTGTAACTTTCAAGTAATCCTTAAGGCCTTGATTTGCTGCTCAGGTGTGTTTGATTAGTGTCTGAACCAATCAGAAAGGCAGATCTCTAGGTGACGCAGTGTTTGGTGAGTTTGAGCTTAGAGATGCTAATCCTTATTGTTTTTGTAGTGTTTTTTTGTGTTGTGTAATTTGTAGTCATTTATATTCATTTATGATGTTTTGTGCCATAGCAATTTAGCTGTAATTAATTTAAATTATATAATCAAATATGCATAAACAGTCAAAAATATTGAGCCCTAAACTAGCTTAAATGTAGCTACTGTTTGATAGTGGTGTGTAGCTAGTTTTTTTTTAAAATCATAAATGGCTTGTTGTTTAGCAAACTGCAGTATTTGGGTATTTTTCACAATATGGGTCCAGTTGTGCTGTGCTGTGTTGTGTAGAGTTTGTTGTGTTGTGTAGAGTTTGTTGTGTTGTGTAGAGTTTGTTGTGTTTGGGCGTGTGCCTGTCTGGCACAGAGATTGACGCTGTAAGGCACTCATGCCACTAAATCATGGTAATTAGGTGATAGATGTACCCCTGTGATTAGGGCATCCCGCATGGCTTTACGTCTGTTAAACACACCACAGAAACAGACAAGATCCTGATGAAGAAAGAGAACAAGGTGCATTAATAATGGAGGGGAAGTGAGAGATAAAGAGAGAGAGAGAGAGAAACGAGAGCAATCCAGTGTGCAGCTTTGCTCTAAACACCAAAGAAGAAGCACTACTGAGTTAAAATAATGAACTGCAGAAGAACAGGCTGGAACGCAATTGAATGGCAGGAGAAAACATTGGAAAATAATTTCCTCCATTTTAACTGAGAGATTTGGCTGTTTATAAATCATTACGGCTCACATCCTACTGTAAGCTTTCATCTGTAGTGAGTCAGCGAAATACCTCAAAAATCTATAAACATTAGTGGAGAACTGCATTCACACGAGCTACAGGTCACAACAGTATGGAGACACATCACAGGCAGCTCCTGGAGTAATATAGTAGAAATCTGCTTCTCTGTAGTGAAGCATATACTAAGGTCAGAGTGACTCAGTGTGTGTGAGAGAGAGACATACTCAGTGTAGATGGAGTAACAGGTTTGTGTGCTAATCGCTTATTCAGCAAAACCGTCAGTATGATCACAAATTAGCCTTATTATGTTAGTGCTTTAAGCAAACGAACCCTCTGTTGCTACTCGTGGTGTGACGCATTCTGTTTACAAGTGTCATTCTCAGGAGATGTGCCATCTTGTGCCTAAAAATTCAGGAAATTTCACGGTTTGCAGTGTGTCACTGTTTGCAGTACGTGTGTTTACAACTTGCTGCTCCTGGTGTGTGTGTGTGTGTGTGTGCTGACCTGGGTGCTTTAAATGCAGAAGACAAATTTAGTAAAGTATTTTTGGCTGCCACATCATGTCTCACTTCTGTTTTCTATACTGTTATTTCCATGTAAATTTGTATAATTTTCTCAAACATTTGCATTATTAAACTTATTTAGTACTTATTACCCACCGTAGATACTGAGGCTCACCATAAGGGATTGTATGTCTTCCACTAATATTCTAGTGATTGATAAGCATAAAGGCCTTTGTTTGGTTGCCATTTTTTTTAAATATTTCAAACCTAAGCATGAAATTGCAGCCGTATAAATAACCAAGTATTTTTAAGATGTGCAAAATTAAATTAATTTGGTGCAAATGAAAGTTTTCTAAGAATGACCAGTGAATATCATTCAGGTCCTCAATGGTGGACACAAACTCTCCACACAGGGGAATGAAATAGACAGAGCTATTAACAATTCATGGCTGACTGATTGAAAGATTAATTGTTTCTGTCTAACAGGAATAGGCTTGGAGCTTAATACTTGTGTCATCTGTTATCTACATTGTCTATCACTCTCTGTCTCACACACACACACACACACACACTTTCCATCTCAAATTTAGTCTTACACAAACCCACTCTGGCCGTCGATTCATCCCTAGCATGTAATAAAATCAAACAATTACATTTGTTCTGTGTGTGCATATCACTTGGTCTCCACTATATACGCATCACAAGATACTGTACTTTTTTAACAGTTTATAAAGCTGAGAAAGAACTGGGCCACCCACCCTCCAACACAAACACAAAACCCACACCACAGCTAAATATACTTCCAATTACAAAACCATGCTTCATTTATTATGCAACTCCCCTCTCTGAGCGATCCATCTGTGTGTGGTTGTGCTGATATTTGATTTGATTGGTCCTTGATCTTCAGTTCCTCTCTCAGGTTGTTTGTTAACCCATTAAGGAGAAAAGAGACGTGATCTCTGTAGTTAAATTTCAATAGTAGCTTTAACCTGTTGGCATTTCTGGTTGCACATGGGTCCCGCGGCGATGGCAGCGTGTTCAGCACCAGAATGAAACATTCTTCCGCTAATCTGGGTCACTCAGGCACCATCTGCCTTGACAAGATTACTGGGTTGTAGGACAAGAAATCCTTTCTCTTCGGCCAGATTACACATGAAATATAGGGCAGGGTAGAGGGAGGAAGAAGAGGGTGTTTGTCTGGAGAGGGCATGTTTTAGGGGCCGGTGAAGGGGTCAGCAGTTGTAGATAGGGGTGTTCACGGTTTTCTATTTTGGTTGTTTGTAAGTTTTAAGAACTGAGATCTTCAGGGTTAGTGTTGTTCTGTCGTTATTGTTATATCGTTTCTCTGTATTTGTGTCTGTAAGTATGATCTGTAAATCTTGATAAATGGCGTTTGGTTTGATCAAGATTTGCTTACAATTTGATCCAATATTTGTATGATTTTAACGATGTAGGCCTAAAGCTCCTACTAGGTTTCAAAACCTAGTGAACTACATTGCAGATCGTTGCCTACATAGCTAGCTGCATTTTAAGGCAGCATGTTAACTGAAATGGAATACAGGCCCAGATGGAATCTACAGACTGCAAGAGAATGATTTGAATCCATATGCAACTCTGCACACTAAAAAAAGATGATATTAACATGTTGCCAAGGTGACAACCTAAAACTCTACTGAGCATGCAAATTTTCACAAACATTGTGCTCACAAATGTTAAATGGTTTTAAATTTTGTTAGTGTTTCTCAGTATTGGTGTTCTGTATATCTGTATTTACTGTTTATTTATAATTTGCCATCTTTTTTGTCAGAGCATATTGCAGTGCATTCTGGGATTGCCTTCTTTGTAAAGAGACATGTCATGCTGCCAGATTGAGGTATCTCCAAAGGTAGCATACTGTTGCTGTCTACTGTTTGGAACAGCCATTGCATTTGAATGTCATCTAGCTCAGTAGGTCTTGAAACAGTGTTTGTGTCTCAGGCCCCTGTGTTTAACATGACTTCCTGTGTTTGTATGTTCTCGTGTGCACGGTACCGCGGTGCAGGTGAGAGAGTACTCCAGTGGCTTTCGAGACGAAGGCGTGAAATGAAAGTCGATGCGGTTGCCATGGAAATGCAGTTTTCCCTCTCACTTTCTTCTTCTCTGTGCGCTGCAGGGCTTTGAGTGGCGTTTCTTTTGATGAGATGCTCACACAAAATGGCAGCCGCGATCTGGGCTCTCGCTTGCTCACGTTTTTTCGTCTTTCTAATTTCCTCTTTTCCCTCTGCTTCAGTCTTTATCTTGCTATTTGACCTGATGCAAGTGTCACCATCCTTTACAACAACCTGTCATTATTAATAAGGCACAGACACCCTTAATAGGTCATTAAATGTTAACGGACAGTCACTCTCACAGAGTGACAGACAAACAAACACTCTGTCACTATGAGTTGTTACAAGTTGCAGAGGAAAACTGAGCATGGGGCCAGTAATGGTCTAATTAGATGTGAGGACAGAAACTGAACCCACAGAATGAACAAGAGACATGAGGGAAAAACATGAACACGTAGGACTGGTCCTGTCATGTGTTTGCTGTAGAATGACAACAGGCTCTGCACTGTTTCTGAGCACAGCTATGTTACATTGTTTCTTTCTCTGTATCACTGCATGTTCATTGTGCGTCTGTGTAGGACAGGAGTGATCAGGAATGTTCGGACTCCATGTTTTTCAGTCACGTCATGCAGCAGATCTCCTCAAAACAAGCAGGATTTGAGGCAGCCATGTTTGTCACTAAAAAGAAACTCTATAAAGCAGTTTAATGTTGTGATAGCATGCTTAACTACTGGGAAAATGTCACCAAACTATTGTCATCATCAACTATATTTTTTCAGGGCAATGACTGTGAAAATGTCCAAGACAGGATTTGACTTCACAAACTATATCAGAAATATACAATTACTGCACAACACTTTTTATTGAATCATTATGGTTAGTTATGTTTTTGCGTAGGCGTTTTTGGAGGTCTGTTTATATGAAATTGAAACAAATTGTTTATTTGAAACAAATGATGAACTAGTTATAACTTATAAAGTTGGTTATGGTAAAAACTTAGGATTAATTTAACTTAATATTTCTTTAATTGAAGAAAAGCATGACACAACAACCATTGGGTAACTGTTTTATTTTAACGTTTTAATTGAAAGTCGACTACGTATAGTTGACATGACTCCCATCTTTGATGGATATGTTGTGTTATTGGATTGCCTTCTCTGCAGAGTGAATGTGTTGCTGCCTTAATATTTTTGTAAAAATAGGGGTCTTTAATTTTTTGTCTTGTATTTAGAAGCAGCTTCTGAATCAAACATACCTATAATGTCTCTAAAAACTGCTTAGTTAGGCAGCACACAAGGTTGTATGTGTGTGTGTTTGTGTATGTTAAAAATATGGCCATGAAAACTGTTTCAGGGAGAAACAATGTCCCTTAAGAAGAATGCCTACTGGCACACAAACGTGTCATCATGTTTTGCTTTGTTTCAGCACATACAAATGCATGTATTTGCTTTTAATACATTTTTTGCAATGTTAGCAAGCTCACGTCTGTGGCAAGCTCGCGTCTGTTCTCATTATTTGCATGTTTGGTACAGATATTAATCTACATGCAGGCATGGAAGTCATATTTTTTTTCAGGAGCAGTTTATGCCCCCCCTCCACTCAGCACATTAATACACTTTCATTTTGCCATCCCTCTCGGTCTCTCTTTCTGACACTGTCAGAATTTGCCAGGTGACGGTGGATGCAGTGTGACTCCTGATTAGTTGCTCTGGCAACCACTGGGAACATTCTGTGGTGGCCATGGCAACAGCTGAAGCATGGCGATGGAAGCTCGGCACATTTTTTAGATTTAGAACAGTAATAAAAATATGGAGGCGGGTTGGCATACCACAAAATCGTCACAGAAAAGATGTTGCTTGTCAATAGAGCCGCTGCCCGGCTGCTGTGTGTATGCACATGTATTTCTTTAGCAAAAAATAGTCTAGAAGCATATTTTAGGAAAATAACACTTCTTTCATCCCAGACCAGCCAAGCCGGGGGTGGGGAAACTGGTTAGTGTGAAGAGGGAAAGAGCTCTCCCTTAGTAAACCCTCAGGAGAGAACAGGACAGAAATGAAAGCATTGGCTGGTTATGTGAGGGAGTGTGATTGTGCGGTTATTACTGTCATGGGGTCAGTCACCGTGAAATATCACAACAGTGAGCGAGTTCACTACTAGTGATAGTCACCCTATCAGATGATCGACAATTCTCTATTTATTGTGCACACAATATTACAGTAATAAATATTTATTTAGTTAGCAGAACTTCAGAAAAACACAATAGGCACATGTACAGGTACTGTATATGCATTGACACTTTAAAGAGTGCACATAAATGCTGTGTGCAAGTGCAATTCATCCTTAATAAATCAGCCCTAGATAGTTTCAGTTTTATAGACATACATTTGCCTGTTCACGTTGCCTTAAACTTCTTTGGAAGTCCTAATGGAAATCATTTGACTAACAGTAATGAGGGTCTGCATTTCTTACGTTCATTAATTCTTACATGTATACTGTATGTACTGCCTCAGTGCCTCGATCACTTTGAGTCTACAGCTCGTCTGTAACTGTATCAAACTGAATTTATCTACCCTAGGCAAATGAGGGATGATGTCTGATGTATACATCTGTCTGTATGATGTGGTTTAGCGTGTGGGACCTTTAAATTAGGAATAGAAAAATCAAGGAAATCTGGACAATTAATAGCATCCGTTTGGACAAATCACAGCTGAAGATCTCAAGTGATTTTCACTCACTCTTATCTTGGATCTTGTTTCCTGCATAATACAGTTTGCCATCAAATACACACTCAGCTGGTAGACAAGTTCATGCCTGTATGATTTTTGTGCCATATTGCAACAGGCTTCCTGTATCTAACAGTGCAGCAACACTGCTTGTAAAAATGACCTGGCCTAAAAACAAATGTCTGGTTGTTTCATACCTCATTATTGTGAGTTTTTAAGTGAACAGATTTTGTAGTGTATGAAAATTATTTCATATTACAATTATTGAGTATATACTATATGTACATTCACTCATGTATTTAAATTTATTTACATGTATTCACTTGGCAGACGCTTTTATCCAAACTTTCCCTGAATTCAAGGTATATATTTTTTTATCAGTACTTGTGTTCCCAGTGTTCAAACCCACAACCTTTGTGCTGCTAACACATTGCTCTACCAGTTAGGTCACAGGAACACAAAATGTATATATGTATATATATATATATATATATATGTATATATGTATATATATATATACACACACAACAGTGAGAGTTGAAGTATGATTTTATGATGTTTGTTTCTTCAGTTTTAGCTTGAATGCACTGCAACTCACTTTGGGTAAAAGCATCTGCCAAATGAATACAAAAAATGTCTGAAGTGCTTGTTTTTTCTGAAGTATTCTTGTTCCAGGATGAGTGTGAACACCTGTGACAGCAGTTTACTTAAGTATGACATGATTTACTGCACATTCTATCTTCCTTCTGCTATCTTTGATTGTAAAACTGTCGACAGTATGGCTTGAAATGTTATGGGAAGCTTGAACTTCAAAATAGATTGATTCTTAGTTCCCTTCAGAGATCCCAGTGTGGATTACATCAGAGGTTATGGTCCAGTGTGGCCTGCCCCGTCCTATACAGAGACATGATATATGTGAGGCTCCCACAATTAATTCAGAGCACATGGCTGCGGGGTCACTGCTGTTATGGAAATACAGCCCACTGCCTTTTATATGCGCTGAGTGCATGTATGGATTTATGCATTCACTTTTTCTGTTCACATTGAAACGGATCTGCTTTATTCAGTGAAGGAGTACAGTACATTATACTATACTATACTATACTATACTATACTATACTATACTATAGCTTGATAGTTTACTTCTACTCACACACACACACACACACACTATACTACACTACACTGTACTATTCTATACTGTACTATGCTATGCTATGCTATACTACACTACACTATACTATAGTTATAGTTATACTATAGTTCTATAGAAACCCCAATGATGTGCATGTGTAAAATTGCATTTGTAATTTTGAAAGTAACTTTTAAAATCACCTAAACTTTTGTCAGTTATGTTAAATTAGAAATGATCAAAAAAAAAAAAGAAATCCAAATAATTATTTAGTTTTAACTTATTTCAATATTTAGGGACTAGCCCTCTGTAAACCTTTATGTCTATGAGCATGAGGTTAAATAAGGCTGAGAAGAGCAGGAGTGTAGCTATCATCTCTTCATGCTGGGGTGGGAGGGGTGCGAGAGAGAGGAGACTGAAAATGCCTTCCGATTCTTCCGGCCATCTCACACACACCCTTCACGAAAAAGGTTAAGATAGCCAGTGCGCTTGAGACCTGGTAGGGGTCACCCAAACTCGCCCTCCACTGGTGGGCTGTCTGATGAAAACTCCTCCTGACAGCCACATCAATAATCCAAACTTCCAACGCCTTGCCTTCACTCCCGATCTGCTCAAACTCTCGCCCGCACCACAGCCAAGGAGAGAGAGGAGAAACTACCATAAAAAATAAACGACAAATCCCAAAGGGCAGACTGCAATAAATGTCAGTCTGCATCAGGAGGAGCGGTTCTGTGGAGCGAGCAACTAGCGGTGAAGCATAGAAACGTCACGGTGGGGACAGGCTTCTCTCTCCAGCCCTCGTCTCTGTCTAACCTCAATAAGGGAGGACAGTCTAGCCATACGTTCACACACCGGCATTTGACCTGTGTCTGATCTGTAGCGTGGGACGGTCTACGAATCTTCGTGAAAGTTTGGTCACTTGGGGCCTGAATCAGCTTCTTACCACCCACTGGGTATTAATGTAGCTGTCTGTGGCTCATATACCTAACCTAGTCTTGCCTAGCCTGACCTTTGACAACAGCATAAGGTCTGGTCTACATTGCAGCTTATTTATCTAAGAGGTCAGTATAACTGATGTATAAAGTGTACAATTAAGGTTTATTTTGTACTTCTAAACTTACTTTTTATGGATTTTATCTGAAAATGATATGACAAAGTTGGAATATAAATATCAGAAAATGTGATTGACTGATAAAAATAACTGTATGTCCCTTCTCACAAGCGTTGCCTAAAGACAGTCAGTCAGTTTAGTGCTTGGCAGATAAAGGGCTTTTCTGTTTTGTGTAAAATATAAGGCTGTCAGTGAATGGGGTGTGCCACCTGAGGCTAAGATTATATATCATTGTTCTATTGGTGCAGGGACATGTCAGTCAAGATAAATCACCAATGAGTTGAGAAGAATGCCTTCTTTATTATAATGTCTGTTTGTCTATTTTCTTTAATAGCCCTTTAAATTGGCAGACGCCCCGAGGAACAAGATTATAGATTTCTGTAATGATTCCACAGCTGAATATATAACTAAAGCAGTCAAAGGTAATTTTAAACACTCTTTCCCTCATCTTACAGCACTAATTTATATCTGTCATGCCAAACTGTTTTATTCTGAATGCTGTGACAATTATTCCAATTGCATCTCAATTCCCATGTTGTTATGGAAGTATGAATCTTCCATTATAAAGCAGAGAAAAAGAGTCAGAGTTGGGGGCGTGCATGCGTTAAAAACACATTTGT
This sequence comes from Yasuhikotakia modesta, assembly GCA_036877545.1. NCBI lineage: Eukaryota > Metazoa > Chordata > Actinopteri > Cypriniformes > Botiidae > Yasuhikotakia > Yasuhikotakia modesta. The sequence goes on along the minus strand of JBAJNP010004119.1, from coordinate 12,987 downwards.
GGCTAATGGAAGACTAGCGGGCCTGTGTGCTCCATTGCTGAGTACGATGTCCGTTGTCATGGCAGCGACATCTCACTTGTTTCCGTGGGAACAGCGATCCAAATTCTCCCTGGCTAAATCCTGTCGATGCCTGACTTCAGCCTCAAGCAAGAAGAAGAGCAACAGAGATAGGCAGTGTAGAGGAAGTAAAATGGGAGAAAGATGCAGAAAAAGACCCTGTAGGTCTGTGAGTGACCTGGAAAAGGCCAGTCTTGTGTTTATGCCTTCTGCTTTATTGATGCATTTCTGATGCGCCATGTTTCCACGCGCCGTGCGCAAAGCGCGCCAAAGATCTGTAATTATGTAGCCCTCAGAGCCAAATGCAATCAGGCAATCCAGATCTAGCCTCTTTGGGAGCTCATAGTATGCATGTTAACCAGGCAACAAGCTCTCCGTTTTGGTCAACGTCAAAAAAAAGCAGCATTTCAGAAGATCTCAGATTCATGAAAACATAAATCTACAAGCTTTTATCTTACTAATCAGCCCTTTACCCATTAAAATAATTAGTAGCTTCTGCAGGAGTTAGCGGAAAGACGTAGGCCACTGATCTGCATAAAGACAGATTCAGATTAATAGAAATCTGCTCCATTGCGCTAATTAATTAGTCAAGCTGAGAAGATTAAAAATCATGTTGAGAAGATTCTCATTTCAAACCTTCCTGCCCTCCCCTGAAATTGTTCAAACTGCGGTGGGGTAGCAGGACAGAACCCAACCACAGCACAACAGGCCCTTAGAGACGATGTTTTGACAGACAGATTGAAATATGGATGAGTTGTGAGCTCAAGTCATTTGCACACAAAAGCACATTGTGTCCCAGTAAACTGCACATAGCATCCTAATGTGTCAGAATGAAATAACACATAAGCTCATGCTTGCTTCAGACTGCAACATCCCAATTCTGTTGCTTGAATTGGGTCATATCATGAGGAATCCAATTTTCATTGATCTCCTGAAAAGATAGAAAGGCTTGCTGAAATTTAGAAACGTAACTTTAAGAACTTCTACCCATGTCCAAAAGGGCACTTATTAAAACAAAGCTGTATAATAGAGAAAGAGAGAGATGGATGAGTTTATCTTGTTTTTTTCCTTCGGGAGAGAAAGGTGCCAGACACATCATACCCACAGATCAAATTAAACACACTCAGTGTGTGTGTGTGTGTGTGTACATCTGTGTGTTACTTGTGTATTTGTGAGTGAGGGCATGGTGAGGTCTTCTGATTGGGTGATTTGTCTGTGCAGTAACAGACAGAAGGTGGCTTCATTCGGTACGGTGCAGATTGCTTGAGATGGGCTGAAGACAGTGTGTTATTCTGTTTGCATGGTTCTGCCTTAATCCTGTTTCCTCTATTTCTTTTCTCCTCTTTGTCTTCCCTGTCTTTCAGTTTTCATCTGATGTTTTTGTCTTGTCACACAGTCAGTTTTTTCGGTGACTTTACAGTGTTTCTCAGAAGCTTATTGTGCCCTTTTGTATGTGTGTGTTTGTGTGTAACTGTCTGTGCCGGTATAAGACAGAACAATGAATCAGTGCTGGTTATTGTGTTGAAATGATTCAACATCAAACATTTAAAGCTTCTGAAACAAATCTGTTTTTTGTATTGAAATAAATCAGTATTGCACATTGTATTGAAGTAAGTCTGTATTTAACATTATTTTGATATGAATCAATAATTAACAGTAACTTTGTGTAATTTGTTAGACCAGAAATGAGTGTAGTGTTCATATGTTGTACTATTGCATTGTACCTGTTTTGGCAAATGTGTCCATTCACTGAATGGAATCTACTAAAAAAAAAACAATTTATGGCAGTGTAATAAAAAATGGTGTGTTTTTGTAAATGTGGTTTGTGGAACCATAAGCTTTTAGTGTTATATGCAGACACTGTGGGTGAGACTCAACTACAGTAGTAAAAATTCTCTCTCTCTCTTACACACACACAGACACACACACAAACAAAACACAACTTTCACATTGTTTCCCACCATAACCTCAGCTTTTATCCCAGCACCCCTTCTTTCGGTGCACCACAGAGGATAAATTAGGCTCAGGGGAAACTACAGCAAACATGGTGGGGCTGAGCCTCTAAATCATGTTTATTCTGAGGTCCAGTGTTGTGTTTCCTGCCCTGCTGCACTGTGGGGATTGGTGGCTCAAACAGCTTTTAGTTAAAGATCTCCTGTGGTGACCAAAAGCGGGATGAAAGCTACTCTCTGAATGCTGCTGTGTCCAGAACACTAATGAAATAGATGCATTAGGGGAACTTTCAACAAGATAACTTTGGACAGGCAGAAGAGTGGTGTAAACTGTGTCGTGTCTGAGGGGTAAACCTCTGTCTTTGAAACGCTTGCTTTGCCATACGGTCTGGTTGGGTAAAAGCAGGTTTAGGGGGTAGGATTATTGCAAGACTTCTAATAAATAACACAAACAATAGCTCAGCTTTATTTTAAACACATAGGTTTGTGAGCAAATAACTGAGCAAATAATATGCTTTGTGTTCTATCTTGTGTAGCATTGGAAGGAATTACTGAATTCTAAATGAATCCTGCCATCTATTTTTAGTAAACTTGTTTGTAGTTCATGCCATGGTTCACTATGTTGATACTGATTATCTGAAGTCACCATGTTGTCCCACCAGTTTAGATCTTCATTGTTTTTGTGAGCAGCACCTAAGTAGCTTTACACTCTGAATTCATTGTTTTAGCTTCTGATTGTTCCTGCCCATACAATAACAGACAATCTAATAGTCCATGTGGCTTGTCATTGGTTGGATCTGATTAGAAGCCTTGCCTTTATGCATGTATCTAGTCATCCATATTGTTACCGGTTAGAAGCCCCTGATCTCCAGTCAGCTGTAAAGGAACATGATCAACCCTCCTCTGGGCCCTGGCCCTGTTCTCTGGTCAGGAGCTTATATCAAGTGAAGTGACAGCTTGAGGTGTTTGATTGATTGATGTGACAGAACAAGTGGAAGTGGGAAACTGGCTCTGTTCCTGATGACAGGGTCAACCCAGTGGTCTTCCCTCCACACACACACACACACACACACACACACACACACACACTGGATGCTTGCTTCTGCTGCTTACTGTATAGTCATCAAGGTCCTAATGACCTCATGCTTATACGGCTGAGTTAATGTTATTTATGACTTTGTATCTGTTAAGTGGTTTGCTATGTATTTTCATAATTTCATATGGGAAAACTCAAATGTTTCATTGCACTCTGAGGGCATGTATTCAGATGGGTGGTAAGCTCTTAAGCATTAGCAATTAGCTCCCTCTCTTTACTGATGTCCAGTGGACAGTTAATCTTGCTGTGTTTATTCATCCAGTCTGCCCATCAGCTGATTATAGACTTTACCTTTTAACTGCGCCTGGATGAGCAGATTGAGACGGATTAGGGACGACAGAGTTAATAGTAATTTATGAGCTCTGGCCTGTCTTGTTGTGGCCTTTTAGCGTAAGCTGTGCGTCTGTGTCATGCTACGAGTCAGTCTACCTGCATCAGTTATATCTCGCTCAGTCACATGTCAGTCGTGTTCTCTGGGGCTTGTTTGTAGTGAATGAGATGATAGTGAAAAATGATACTTATTGTCAGACTTAAATTGTTATTTTAGGTAAAAAAAATAGCATTAGCATTAAAATGAACATTAATGTGAGGTTGATAAGCACAAGTGAATCACATCAAACAAATTCACTGGAACTGAACCTGACTCACTGTCAGGTTTACTTCCAGATTTTTTTCTTGCAATAAATATCCTTAATATCTTGAAGACCGCATGTATATGCTTATGCATGTTATATATCCCCTAGGGCCCCAAATAATACAGGACAGCTACAAGTGCCCCCTTCACAAATGCATCATGGCTTTATATGTGTGTGATTGTGTGTGTACATGTTTTCTTGACCACAAATACATGTATGCAAGCATGTTTGTATACAGGCACTTTATTGAAAAGGCAGAAAGAAAGAGAGAGAGATCAGATATTATCAGTCATGCGGGTTGTGTGTCAGACATGGTCGTTCATGCTAGATTACACACATTACCCTGAACTGTGGATTTTCTTTGCCTTGCTGATATACACAGAGACTAACAGACATCCTCAGTCTGTAAGATTTTCTCAGACCCTAACAAAGACATACTGTGGTGCTATCATGGTACTATTATTTAACCAGGTTTTTATATTTACTTAAAAGGCCTTAAAGAAAACCAAACTAATATCTTACCATGTCTACCCTCAAAATCCAATCCTGTAGTTTGGACATGGACTTAAAATAAATGAGACATATTGCTCCATAAAAGAAGCCATATGTATATGTTGGAAATTATTGAATTGAAATATTTATATTTCTATATAGCTATGCAGTCAAGTGAAGCCATATGATAATCTTTCTGGAGGAAACGAAATTAATTTGTTCTTCATTGAACATTTTCCCCTCTTCTGTCATGCTCAGAAAACATTGTTATTGTTCAACGTTTGCATATCATGATACAGTCACACAGGTGTCATTTCTCCTGTGTCTGTTTGCCAAACATGATACTGCGTGGGTCTACAAACAAAAGATTAGATTTGATATAATGACAGAATTGTTATTTTCATGTGCACTAACCCTGTAAGAGTTTGTTGTATAAAGTACACAGTTCAAAATGTGTCAATATTAATAATGAGATTATTTTGTTTGTGTTGAGTATACAGTATCTGTTAAGAGTTTGTCCTGGGTGCTCCTCAGGAAAGGCAGGTCTGGTTCCGGATAGTTCCTGACGCTAACAGTGTGAGAGCCAGCAGCCTCCAGGCATTTCCTCCACTGCACTTCCTGTGGATTGTGCTTTACCTCTTCCTCAATTAAAGCCTGACAGCTCCCTCATCCTGCAGTATATAGTCACAATCAATGAGGCATTTCACATTCTCTACTCTCACTACTTTCACATTCTCTACTTTCTACCTCTGTTTCTGGATGGCAGGTGTAACTGTAGCTAGTTCGGATAGCATTGGTGTGTTAAAAAAGTGATGGAATATATGCTGTGGAGGAAGCTGAGATCGTGAAGGTTATTGGTGTGTACAAAAGTGAGCAGACCAACAAGCGTGTGATTGGTCCTTCTAGATTCTCACCAAACTGGCGGTTTTGAATCAAAGGCTAATTGTTTGGTCCAGCAGTGGATTTGTATGTCAGATACTCAGATCAAACCAGCTTAAATGAGGATTTAAAGGATTCTGTCATTCAAAATAATAATTTCAATCAAAATAGTAAAGTTAGAGCCAACTTATAATAAATGCAGATCATATTTGAAAGGTTAAACTGTGTTCCAAAGACAGGCACATTGTCATCTATGTACTGGCACAAGTAACTATATTTACATATATTTTGTACTTTTGTACTTGTAATGTTTTGTGTGATTGTAATGGTTTTACTGTTGCCATTTTGCTTAAGGCATGTAATAGTCAATTTATAGGTTTTCATATAGTTCTCTTGTGATGTATTGTCCCACTATTGCAAAAGGTCAACCTGGTTAGACAAACTATATCTTTTCCTGGCCAATACTGTTGGAAATGTTCTGTTACTTTTTTGTAGTGAAGACTTGACAATATGTGATATAGACTTCAATACAGAAAGAAAACTAAACTTTGAGTGAAACAACCTACACTATATGTTGGGATATAAATGTGACAACTAGCCCCAGTTTCTCTAAAAACTGTGTGAATGAAAGTGATGTGTATTTGTCAGTTAAGGTTACACATAACCGACATGTGACCTCTGCATTTAGTGAACACACACACAGAGCAGTGGACATCTGTCCCTGCAGTGCCCAGGAAGCAATCAGGGGTTTAGGTGTCTTGCTCAAGGGCACTTCAGTTGCTACCTGCCAGTGCTGGAATCAAACCAGCAACCTACTGATTACACCTCCCGACTCCTTAACCAGTAGACCACAACTGCCCCTAAATGAATTGGTTGTTTAAGATTACATGCAGGTAAAAAAAAATTCAGTCAATTATATGCTCAGCATTTAGTGACATTGACTCTTTGCTGTTTATGATTGTATGTGTTTCCTCTGAGCAGGTAAATGCAGCAAAATCTTTAGGCCTAAACCACAATTCTGAGTCAGAGCAGTAAGGAAATGTCTTCAGGCATTTCTAATTGTGGAGTTCTAAACTGTCATGTTTGTTGTTGCTGTTTAAAAGTTATAAAACCCTTGTTAAAAGAATCACTATTTTCTGGCCAGCAGTGCATGCTGTGTTTTCTGTCCTGACAGAATTCTTAACTAGCTTAACCAGCAAGTTTTCCATGGTGAACCAGCTTAATTAGGAAGATAACTTTACAGAGTTGGTGTGATTTATAACTGCATCTCCCCAGATATGGGGAGATGCAGAACAGTGTCAGACTTTGCTGTTAATGAACAACATGGCCACATTCCTCCACCCATTAAACCAGCACCAAATCAGGAGAAACCAGTTTTGACCAACATGGAAAATCATTCTTGTGTAAGCTGGTCTTGTCAACAGCAAAGATTTGACCTAGATATATGAGCAGAACGTCTCTGAATTAGTCTCTGTTAATGTGATATTCTGGCCAGCAGCGCTCAGCAATTACAACCATAAATCTTTCATCTGCGTCTGCAAGAATCTTTACTCACATCCCCCACAGAATAAAGTGCCTGTTTGTGTGCATACGAGAGGCTTCACTTCGAGTTATAGAGTAGCAGGCCCTTATAAAACAAGACTGTTATAGTACAGATAACAGGATCAGATGATATTACCACAGTACTTTGAGTTATAAAATGGTACTGGAGAATTATCATATTCATATACCATTATATTTATAAGATACTGTCGAACTACTAAAGTATAATATAATGTATGTAATATCATTGTTCTGGAACATTCTTTATCATACTATCCTATTCTGTACCTTGGAATGGCATGTAAACTCGTACATGGATTATAGTGGCATGGTATACTTTAGAATACTATACTATAATCTTCTGATATATACCTTACAAACAGTACTGTAGCAGTAGTATGGTATGGTGACAGTATTAGATGGTAATACTTTGATATATATATCAGGATACTAAATTGTATTTAAATGCTACTTCAAGATACTTTTTTTGTTGTTTAAGGGCTTGTTACGTTTTTACTGTTACCTTGATTTTACTATGATCACCTGTTAGCCTTTTAACATTTTACATATGACAAAAAGGCAAAGCATTTATTTCATCTCCTGCTGTTAAATGAACATGTTTAAGAATGCAGAGCTTCCCTCTTCTCGTTGATATATGGATTTTTGCTGCTACAGCATTGATTGCATTTGGACAATAGAGTATTTCATTTTATATTTAGAGATTAAAAATCTCAAAGATGATGATAAACATATTTGAAATGAAACAATTTCCATCAGCAGCAGGAAACTAAGGCTGACCGTTGATGCATGTAACTTACACACTGCAACATGCAAATTTTGTTCCTTTAGCATGGCAGCCGTAAACATTGGGACATAAACACTGACATGTACAAACAAATGTAAAGTGGCATCTGTCACATCAAGCGTCAGCAACACTTGACAACCCTATTCGGCCCCGTCCTGATTTGATGGAACTTGTTTACGCCAGTAGAGACCAAATGTAGATACAAGCTTAAGGAAATTGAATTTGTTGCTTGGTTTCTCACTCTGTCCCAGCGAGCTCCTGTCTTTGGCGACATCAGATGTGTTTTATGAATTGTTCAGATCCTGACAAGGAGGTATTTATAGTGACTGTGGACTTATATAACACCTGTCACATAAGCTGGCAGTGCTATAAAACAATGGGAAAGGGAATTTTTAGCTCATCAGATACAAACCCGCCACACGCAGACACATGTATGCAAATGCATAATCGCTCCGTCACGCTTGGGTTTGGCACTCTGTGGGCCGTTGTGTCCCTTCCTTTGGTACCAGGATGCACACGGATAAATGCACACACACAGACGCGCTTTGTGTCAGAGTGTTCCAGGATATTCACTGACCTTCTCCACCTTCTCTTCATCATCCCTCCTTTTCAGCTGCTCTTATCTGAGAGCTCTTTGTCCCTGTCAGATGGAGAGAGAGGCTATCTCTAGTCTTTCTAACTCACTATCTCTCATCCCTGTTTTCTCTCAAGGCGAGTTAAGGTCACTGCCGGTCACTGTCAGAGTACTGCGTGTCATTTTGGGACACAGTTGTAATTTTTGACTGATTTTAAGCCTGGAATGGGCTCTGCAGGGTGTGCATGTATTTAAGATTGTAAAGTGTCTGTTAGGACAAGTTTCTCTTCTCCAATCTTGAGCCGAAAACATGACCGCCCATGGATTGAATCGGATCTGCGATTAATCCTGTTTCAAAAGATGAGAAAGAATGTGTAGAGTGTGTGTGTGGGGATAGTAATCAAAGTTAGGAACCATGTACAATATAAATGGAGGTCATGGGTCACTGTCAAACCACACTGTGTCTCACACACACACACATCTCTGGCCTCCTCCAGCCATGAGTGAAGGCCAAACCAATTAGAGTTGACACTTTTCTTTATAATCAATGACTGACCGTTAACCCTTGCAGTACCTGTCTGACATATTGATGTTACGCTGGGGCAGCTGTAAACATGTAGAAGATATAATGGTTATCATGAAAACCTGTTGAGATCATATCTTTGTCATCAGACCAAAAACAAATACAATAAATAATATTTTGTTTAAAGAAATTGATGCATGTTTAATGACCATTAGAATTGGTAAATTGTCAGAATTACATAATTACACCCATTTGCAAGACTGTAATGCAATAATTAGTATTATTTAAATTCTATTTAAATAATAAAAGTAATATATGATTATGTGGCATTGTGATATTTTCTTTAATGCTTTAGTGTAAAAAAAATATTTTAATACAATTATTTTAAAAATTACTCCTTTGTGTACATCTTTTATACATTAAATAATATAGATAATGACCAGACCTTGATGTTGTAAAATTCTCCCAAATGTAAAAATTACACAAGGTAAATGTGTCAGTTTTAAGCGAACTACATTTCCCATCATGCCAATTTTATAATTTTCATTGGCATTTCCCGTCTGTGTTTGTAGTCCTACTTTCTGATTGGTTCCTACTGAATTTGCTAGCAGACTTTATCTAGTCATTTTAATCGCAGTGTTTCTTTTTCTGTGTGTGTGTGTGTGTGTGTGTGTGTGTACACGCTTGCCAAGACTGGAATTAACCGAGGACTTTCAATCAGCCTCCAATCATGCGCAGTTCCTGTCTGTGGCCATTGACCTGTATAGCAGTGGTCAGTGTGTGTGTATATTTGTGTTTCTGGGTGACAGAAGGATTAGAAGGGGCTTTTGGCCTCGTCCAGTCCCTGAGGACTGTGTGAATTAGATAGAAAAACAGAAACTCAACCACAGAAAAGATAATTTAGCTCAGTGATCTGATTACTATACAACGTCAATATTTAAGTCCTGAATTATCAATTGTTAAAATCCAATTGTTTCTCCTAGCAGTGAGATAAAATGGAGAGCAAATGGAGACTTTTGCTGAAGTCATGCCCAACATTATTGGAATGTCAGCGGATAAAGAAAAGGTTTCAATATTGTCTTCTACTGTGTGTAGATCTTCTAAGATGCCAATGTGTGCAATCAAAAGCCTAGAGATTTTCTATACAGACATTTCTCATTAAATTTACATCTAGTCATCTAATTGTCTAAGAGCAGATTGTCTGATCTGTGCTGTCCACATGCCCACAATTGTCTCATTAACACAATGTTAATACTTGCAGGAGGCAAGTAACTCCATTATGTAAAGACAGAGCAGCATCAGATCAATACAATTTTGTTGTGGGCTTATGTAATTGATTATTGTGTGTTTGTGTTTGTGTGTACATCTTTCTGTGAGTTTTGGATCTGAATAGCTGTGATGGGTCAGCTGGGTTGTGCTTGGTTTTGGCAGGCAGCGGTATAATATAGTTAAGGCATTGTGGGAGTTTTCATAAGATTTGTGAGAGAAATTGACTTAGCCAGTTCTGGCTGAGTGACTAAATAAACTGCAGGCGTGCCATTGGCTGTGTTATAAAATTGAATTTGCATGACCTGCTGAGTATGTGAGGAATCGCATCATTTCTGTGATGAATGCAGAGTGATGTGGGAGCTTTGAAAAGTGTGCAGGGCTCTTGAAAAAGGCCACTTAACTTAAAGCGCACTGAACACTAACCCAGCTGTCAGGAGTCTATTACAAAACTACACACAGCACAGAAGAGTGACTCTAGTGATCCCATCAGAGTCATTCAGATTTAAATCACTAATATATGGAATAGGAGTTGTGTGGCTTGTTTCTGGTTTCCACATGTCTTGTTCAAACCTAGCATCCATTTTTACATCTTGCAAAACTGTGAGTGGTGACTGTGTGTCTAGTACTCACTGCTACAATGTTTAAATGTGCCACAGGTTGCCAACGTGATCTATGTGTTATTGCACATTGCGTGTTGGGTTACTAGGGGGTTGGTGGTTGTTCTGGTTGTCTAATGACCCAAATCAGAGAACCCAACTCTAAATTTCTGTCTGTGTTGTGAATGATGCTACAGAAATCCAGTTTGATCCAGTTTAAACTAAACTGTGTGTTTTAGAAACCAGTTCGAATTCGATTTCAAAGCAGATATTCAAATTACATTTTTTTTAATCAGGTTTGTGAAAAGTTTAAATACATTTTTGATTCTTGCCAAAGCAAATTATATTTTGGTTGCTAGCCATATAGCTTGAGTCTGTCCTTCTGTTTAAGTGTATGGGGTTGTTTAGCTGAGAAAAACAGCCCTTCACCGTATAAAGCTGCAAAAATTAATATATCATTCCTCCTTAACACAAGCTGTGAACGAACTGCATGCTAAAGTTTATGACTTCAGTTTCCAAACTCTCTTACCCTGAGTTTGAGCAATAACAACAGTGATACTTGCCTTGGCAATGTAAGCGGTAAGAGCATATTAAGTATTTAATCACTGTGTCATGAAGGAAAAACAAGAACAAGATCTGTTGAGCATATAGGATAACTTATGACTTTCCTATCGCTTTGTTTTGTCTGTTCATCAGGGCTCCACACTGTACTGTTGTGTGCAAATACATTGTTTTTCTGCATGGACAGATTTGGCAGGGTGACAGGTTGTCTAACTCTAATGGATGAGGTCAGCAGAGCATGTTGACTTATTACTGATTTAGAGCTGTGATTTGCAACACTCATAACTTCAGATGAGCGCTAATCATGGCCAACAGCGTTCCTTTATGATCCTCACTGGTTTTTGGGAGAAATTGAAACATAATGGAACATATATGCAAGCAAACACTCAAACAATGACACAAAACAATAACACTGAAGAATGTGTCATTATTACACATTTCTGATGTCATCACACCACTGAGAGCACTGGTGTCATTTGTTGCACCAGCAGAGCTACAACACAGGTCAAAGGTCAGGCTGAGACTGTACTACAATTGGAACAGACAATCAGAGGCTCTTGGGCATGTGTGTCAAGTTCAAATGCTTTCTTTCTCTTTTTTCAGCCTTAAAGCATTATAGATAGTATGATCTCACACAGACACACATACACACACACACACACACACAAGATGTCCCACAAGGTCGGCATTGAGCTATAATTGTAAAAGAAATGATGAGTAATGTCTATAATTTGGACTTGGTCTTCAAGGTCTTTAACCGTCCTTCAGATGCTGTGCCTCATTATCCCGAACCAGGTCTTGGTCAATCTCACACGTCTGGTTTTAATGTATCCTAAGATGAACTACACATAGTCAGTCCCATAGCTAATTGATATTACAGATATTGAACAGTGTGTATAAATGGTTCTGTGTTATCCAGGCACTGCAATGGAGTCAATGCTAAATCAAATATTGCTTAGTGATGCATACTGGTACTTTGCTAAGGCAACTAGCATAAGGTCAATGAGTTTTTCTGTGAACATTTAAAAATCTCATTATCTCTGCAGATGTCGCTCCACAAGGATATGAGATGCTTGTGACAGTTTGTTTTTGTTTTGAGGAAAGCTGTGTTCTCTGTGAGCTCCACTGGAATTCTGATGTCTCCCAGCCTCAGAAAACAACACAAAGTCTTCGTTTTCTTTTCTTAGCTCTCTGCAGTACACAAAAGACATTTTTGTTTTTCCAGCAAATTCGAAAGAATGTCAATCTTATAACCCAAAATAAACAATTGTTGCATCTAGCATAAGAAGCCGAGCCTCCAAATCTTTATAATAAGCACCTTCCACATCCAAAAGAGAGCCAATGAGGTGGCTGCATTTTGTGTGTGCGTGTATAAATTTACATAAAAAGATTAAAAACACCAGGAGACATAGCGATAAGCTCAGATAAGATCAGGAAGGCCAGTGAGATGTTACAACAATGAGATGGTATTAATGAAGAGAGGGAATTTCTATCATGTGTAAAGTGAAGGGGCCATTCCTGCAGACTGTTTTGGAATTCAAGGGTCATTTAAGATTTACTGTAAATGCTAAATGGTTCCCAGAAATCAGCCTTACACAGAGATTTTAACACTGCAAGCTTAGCCTGCTTGTTTACTGCAACAGAAGTCTTCTAAAGGCTTTGGCCAGAAGGGCTATTTTAGTTATTAGTGTACTAATGTAACTACATGTACACGGGAGATTTTTTTAAATAAAAGAATTGTGTTGCTAGGGTGCTGTTGGCAGAAAGGACTTAGTTGCTAAGGTGTTCCGGATGGTTGCTAGGTTGTGGTTAACCACTGCTAAAAACAGACAGTTGTGACTGCCTATTGACTTGTGACTTCCTGGCTAACAGGGAACAATTTCAGAATGTTGGCTAACATTATATAAAAGTTCTTTCAAAGTTATCAAAAAAAGGTCTTGAAAATTATATATATTAATAATGCTAATTATTGACATTAATGTGTTACTCTAGTGTTTTAAAAAAAA
>JBAJNP010004118.1:0-35203 GCA_036877545.1 Yasuhikotakia modesta | reverse complement strand
CGTCTAATTCTTGCAGTGGTGAACAAAGACGCTTCTCTTACAGAATGCAGATGTGAGCTTCGTTTCTGCATTTACATCACAGCCAGTCAAACTGCATGACAAGCAGAAATCATTTCTTCATTCATTGACTGTTTCAGAAAGACCGCCGCAACCCTTAAACAGGAGAGCTGAGGGGCACACGTCCAAAAACCTCAGAATCAACAAAGTCATGAATTTAAATTCTGAAAATCAGTTTATGACTTCAAGCTTTTTTGTTTTATACTTCACACACACGTCTCACAGGACACTATGACCCCACTCAACATAAGAGCTCTCTCTCTCCCTCTCTCTCTCTCTCTACTTCTCCTCACATCTCTCTGTAAGCCCTCCCTAGGGTCTCCAATTTACTTCAACCCCCCCACACACTGTGCTCTTCCACCTCTCTCTCTCTCTCTCTCTCTCTCTCAACATCAATTATATGAAATAAATGCTTTGCTTCAGAGAATGAATAACACTGTATGTCCATAAACATACAGTAAATGTGATGCGCATTTAAATGCATTCAATCACAATCACATCACACTCAACTGCAGTGATTATTGGCACCGATGTCATTCCTTAAACCTTCCCTCACACTCACATAAACACACAGTTCAACCTTAAACACTCGCTGGTGACGCCTGTATCCATTTACACACACGTCTGTCTCCTGACTGCAAGGCAATGTGTGTAGCACGCAAACTGTGTGTGTTTAGCTAAGCTGAGATATATACTGTATGACATGTATGTAGTGAATTTAGTGTTCATGTTTTTGATTGAAATATTAGTATTACTTTCACAGTCCCTCTCTGCTGTGTGACTCTTATAAGAATATTACAGATACTTTAATAGTCTTCAGTTAAACCTCAGTAGCAAAACAAAAAACAAAACAAGAATTTAGATGTTCTGTTCTTATATGTAAAACAGTTTAATCACCCACTGAATAAAACTGTACATCATCAACACATTTGTGTTGTTTATTTAGTGAATTAGTGTTTTATTTCCTGCCTTACACAGTTTTAAACTATTTGGATACAATGAATAATTTAGCTGTAAAATAACTGCAAGTGCCAGTAAGAAACTGACTTCAAAACAAACTGAAAATATCACAAAATCTGATCACACAGGGACAAACAAACAGAACCTGTGTGAAACCACAACCATCAGAAACAAACAAGAGTTGTTCTGAGGAGCAGCGCTCTGCAAATACTCACAACAACATCAAACCGAAGATGGTCACAGGAAGATGAGAGAAGATAAAAGCAAAAGCCAGAAAATTTCACAAAAAACAATGTTACTATTGCCCTGCTCATGTTATATGTACTGGAAACATATTACTGAATGAAAAAGCAATTTAAACAAATTAACAAATTGTTTAAGTTCAACAGCTGCTACTCAGATAACAGAATATTCTCAGAACGTTGGCTAACAGTTTATTAAAAACAGTAAGATTACATATAAAAATGGTTTTCTTAAGTTGTTAGTGGAACATCTAAAAATAGCATGTTTTAAACCTTCCAAGAACACGCATAATTACAATTTTAATGTTTTGGAACATTAGGGAAACGTTCTTTAAACCTTAAATTGTTAGCTGGGTTATTGCAATGAATAAAATGATCAGAACCAAAGACAATAAAGAAGTCATTAAACTTCTTCTGGTGAAGATCAGAAGATCAGATCTGTGTACAAACACTTCAAATGATTCCTGCACTTGTTCCTTCGGCTCTGGTGACTTTATACCTTCACACGCGTGTGACAAACAAACACCAACATCTAAATGATGCTCCTGAAACAAAACACAAACTTCCAATTTATTTTTAATCAAAGTAGAAAATGTTGGACTCGGCTCGACTTCATGAGGATATTAGCATGTCCTCTGTGACATCACAGCCTTTCCAAAGCATTATTACTGTAATTGGTCTAAATAATAAACACAGAAACCTGAAATAAGCAATTGATCAATGTTCAATTAAATGGCCGACTGCTTTCCCAGCCCTCATTAAACCTGTGATTATTTCGGATGAGTTTTACACAAACAGAAACTGGGTTTAAAGAGTCTTTGGTACTGATGTCTGTAATGAGGATGATGTGTTAAAAAAATGAAATGATTCACAGTAATAAACAGGCAAAGAAGAACGGATAAACTGATTTTAAAAATAACATTTTGATATATAACACATATAATAGAAAGTTCTACTGAACTCACAGCAAAATGTTTTTGATAACTTTCACAGAACTTTCAAAGAACACAAGCTAATGTTCTGAGAACGTTCCCTAAGTAACTATGGATAAAGCCGTAACACTTGTTATGGCTACTGACATCCAAACAATGTTACATGATGAGAAAAGATTATAAACATAACTTGCCAAAACATTTTTTTAAAATGACACTTTTGTTAATAATGATATTTGAGTTTGTTTGTGTTTACAACCTCCCATTTTCCTTAACAGGAAGAGAATGCAATGTTAACATAATGAAAATCTGGGAAAGACTTAATTTGCATAGTTTACACTTCAATCACATCTGCACAGCAAACTGTCAACACATTTCATTAAAAAGAAACAGCACTTCCTGTTCCTGGATTTATTTGCATGTAAACAGGTGAGTGTTGGAATATAAATGACAGGCAGCAGAAGAGCTTTAAATAAAACACCTTTGAAAGGTTTTACAACACAGCAGACTACAGAACGGCCCTCACGTTCCCACTGCTCAACACACCAGTCATCTCTCCAGATCTCCAGTCTCTAGAACAGAAGTTCTAGAGAAGGATAAGGTCCATAATTCAAAGTCATTAATATACTATTATGTTCATATATAGGCCTTCAATTCCAACACTCACCAGTCTGGTAAGTAAATGTGATCAAATTACAGTTACAGTACATGTGATTAAATTACTATTACAGGACATGTGATTAAATTACAGTTACAGGCCCCTTGTCGTTCTGGACTAACTGTTAAGTACTGTACCGCGGTCTTGCAGCCAGAGTTTAACAGATAGAAAATAAATCAATTAAAAAATATTCTTTATTAAATCACATTCAAACCGCATCTAAACCTAGCGTTTACACTTTTACCGATCTCTACGCATCCCTTTCTTTCAACTCATAACTCATTTCTCAAGGATCTGATGTTGCCAAAAAAGAGTTACGAGATTTCAAAAGAAGGTCAGAACCTCATGAAGACGCTTTTAATTTGCACTCAGCAACAGATTCAAATCCCTGAAGAACACGAGCTTGATCTGTGGAAATGAGTTCTGATGAAAAACTGTCACATGTAAAAACAACTATGATGGTACGTTTACCCTTGAGAAAAAAGGGCAAATGAAACATAAGAAATGGCCCCATTTTCCAGTCAAAACAATTATAATGGATCGCATGATGACACAAAAATTGTGTTTCCGAAGGAAAAACATGCAAAAACTACAACGTAATCATAAATGCCGTTGGCCAACATGTCTTTAAAAGCCCTGCCAAAACATCAGCTGCTTGTTTCACAATACAACACTCAATATTAGATTATTTTAAATGCATTTGCAGCCATTTGCGTTCAAATTAGCGCTTTCAATGCAAATGACGGCAAACGTTAAGATGCATTTAAAATAAACACAGCGTTTTGAAAAACAAATTAAGACAACGCAGAATGTGTCATTACAGAGGTCCCTGTAGGATATTTCTTATGGTAGATAATGAGATGCAAATTTCAATCTCAGCATTCATTTTCAGAAAACATATTCCAATACTACAACCTCAAATATAATTCCCAGGACACGTCTCACCAATTAAAAGATGGGGGTGTTAGTCTGAGGTGATATATTCATAAGCAAGAGATCTGATTGGATGCCTTGTTTGGCTAAATATATTGCACAGCAGCACGGCTGCACAAGCTTGTATCTGAACATTGTTTAACAGGCTTTACTGGTGGGTTAACCAGACTATAAAACCTTTTAACTACAAACAGAGCAGCAGAACAGATTAAGTCAACGGCCTCTTAAATTGGGAAACTGCCCATGAAATGCACCTAAAACATGCATGGCAAAGAGTTTTCATTTACGGCTGTCTGAAAAGATGTAAGATAAAAGCTTCGACCAGCCCTGACAGCAGGAAACGAGAAAGGAGAAAAAGTTCACGCTGTTGTTTGATGTAGCGCAATGCCTGCGTCAGAGCGCAATTCTTAACGCAACGCTTCAGAATACAATAAACACAAGGTCAGGTTTACAAAACAAGAACCATTTGTGTTCACACCATTTTGAGCATCAATGTACATTATTATAGATATTAAATAGAGATAAACATAAAAAAAGCGGTGTGTAATATCTCCAGAACATGACTGATATTATTCACAAAGAAATCAAACACATCCAGCAATTCTTCCACATGTTTATATAGTCATCATAAAAACCCAGAGATAAACATAAACGTGTTTTAGGATTCATCCAAAAGGAAACACACTCCTGTTAGATCGACCCGAATCTTACATTCGACATTCAACTAATCCGCATCACATAATTCACTTCATTGTGCAACCAGGTATATATTAGTCCAGCATTTCTGTTTTATCAGAGGAAACACATTAGAAAAAAACTCGTCATTCCAACAATTACAACCCGCAGTACAACACGCTGTGCATTCTGCTGCAGAAAGACACGTCACGCATGTCAATGAGCCACACTTATGAAAATCAGCCATCAACTTGCAACGCATGCACATTATACTGCAACCTCTCCACATGCACATTATACTGCAACCTCTCTATAATTTATAGATACTGTATTCAGATACTGTATTTTTGTTGCATTAAATGCATTAAATGCTTACATGCAACATCTTAGCAAAACAACTATATACGGATAAAAAGAAAATCTGTAAAATATTCAATAACTTGGTGACAGATAAAAATTATATATTGATTTTTGTATAAACGCCCAGGTTCCCTCTAAATGCATCTTGCCATTAATTGTTCCCAAAATTCAATTGCAACTAGCATAAAAACACAATTAGCATTCAAACGCAGCACCTCAACCTTTCCTACGTAAAACAGCATCCTCTCTGCTGACAAATATGCAATATATACATTTTCCACGTCTTTTGTAAATGGCACGAGAACGTTAATTGATCACAGCAGTCACGCCGGAGTCCCACGAGTGAGGAAGGTCATCTCTGCTCGTCGCCCGCCAGCGTGAGGGCCGTGGGGGGGGAGCGGCAGCGCTGCTCTCCGGCTGCCATTTTTCTTCTCTGACAAAGACTCCATCTGCCGCTGAGCCATTTGCAGCCTGCGAGTCAGAATATCAATGATTTCCAACCATTCTGCATGTCTGTCTTCACCTTGCGCTAACCTTCAGCGGTCCGGCAAAGAGCTGACGGAGAGATTCTCTGCAGCATCAGCCTCATCACTCTAAGTGCAGGTAGATGGAGGTTTTTTTCCTCATGAGTGCTGATGCTGTTAGAGGCATTTTAAAGGCTCATCTCAGAGGCTTCCAGAATATTCTCTAACTAACAGTCTAGCTAACAGTTTTAGGCTGTACAAATATTTCCATTAAGTAACACAAACCTTAAAAGTGTTTCTTAAATGTTCTGGGAACGTTCAGTTTTATAGACATTGCATTAACGTTATTGCTTGGTTATGAGAACGTTTTTAATTCTGTTACATTTGTAAAATGTTCCACTAACAACCTAATAATGTTTTTGATAAGTAACAACATGAAACAAAGTTCTACTAATGTTAGTGAAGGACAACTCTGAAAGACCTTTGAGAGAACATTCTGAGAACGTTTCCTGTTAGCTGGATCTACTCAGTGCTCAGCAATCTGGTCCTCCAATGTTTCAGAGTTCATTACTATTAAAACAAAAACATAAACCACGAGGTAATGAGAGGAAGTGGAACAGATCGTGTTATTTGAAGAACTGGCTGAGGAATTCACAGAGTCAAATGTTTGTATCTTTGGTTGCACCTGTGTACTTCCTGTTCTGACCGTCCTTCTAATGAACGCCGGGAACAAGCGGCTGAAGTTTATTTTTAACCAGATCAATCGGCAGGACTGAAAACTGATTTGATAAATAGTGAAGCGAAGGGAAATGATTCACACACCCTCAAGATCAACATCTGGCTCCAACTACTCAATGAAAATTCAATCTTCCCTCCACCATCTGCAGCCTGAAGGAACTTGTGTAACTCACCAGCTATTTCCTGATACCCACACTCTGTCATGACCTTTGACTTCAGGAGAAAAACAACTCAGCTCTGATTATTTTATCAGCAGGCCCAGATTCACAACATGATCTCTCAAAACCTGTCAAGAACACATGCAAGAGAAAAATAGATGTTTTTATTGAACATATTTACATCTTCAACATCTATCACCCATCAACGAGAAAAACACAGTATCATATAATACTGAAAAATAACCTACTATTACCTCAGATTTCCACACTGTGTCCACAGTGGAATTAAACTGACAGCACAGGCGATACTGTGATGACATCACTGAATATTCATCACTGATATATAACAGCTGTTTAAATAAAAATCTCATTTGTATTTGTATTGCACAGCAACAGAGTGCATTGCTTGTTAAGGTTAACTATCAATTTAAAGCAAATATTGGTGTGTTAAAGCTACTACTTATCGGAATAACACACTTAATGCTACAGACGGTATAAATGGTTTTATTGGTGGTTATAGTGATTTTAATAGATTTATGGGTAGTTAAATGAAAACTGTACTGCCCTCGAGTGCTGAGGTCTGTTACCGCATTAATCTGTGTTATTTACAATGAGACACTTTGGCAGTGTGCCTCAGTGTGTTTGTGTCCTAGATCATGTTAGATTTTACTACAAATCAACGCATAACTGACATCACAGGCTTTCACTCAGCTCCAGACATGACCGCACCATCACATTACAGGTATGAACAACCGTATAAATCACAGACAGAGAGAGAGACAGAGAGAGCAGGAGAGAGACAGAAGGATAGGAGAAAAAAATGGAGAGATAACAGAAAAGACAGGAAGAAAGAGAGGAATAACAGGAGAGAAACAGACAGAATAAGTGGCATAAGAGGAGCTTTAGAAGTCGTTCTGTACAGACTCTCACAGTTCTGACATTTATGAAAATTACCAGCAGATGAAGACAACAGACGAGGAACAGAAACACAGTCTGCTGCTGGGAAAGAGATTCTGAGAAGAATTCATAAACCTGGGAACTAAAATGTCTCTGCAGCAGACACACAGTTAACATTTTTTCACGTGTGACAGTGTTTTCCACCAGTGAGGAAAATCAGAAGTCAAATAAAAATGTTACACACGCAAAAAGCGACCCTGGACTTCAGCCCTGAAGATCCAAACACACTGAGCTTGTCTTCTTGTGAAGAACATCCACGTTACACAGATCCTTCCCTCTCAGCTGTAGAAATAAAGACTCTCATGTTTTATCCATCACAGCGCTGGAGGTTGGGGAAGGTTACACAGAAGAAAAGCTCTTTGAAGCTCTTCGCCAAAGATTTGTCTAGAATTACAGATCGCTCTCGCTGTCATTGTCTAACAAGAGAAAGAAAAAGACACCTCAGCCGCTCATTAGACGGAAGTCACAGAACTGCTGGTTCTTACGGTTTCATCCGCACCCCACCTGCCTCTTAACTGCACTGTCACCTCTGACATCATTTCCTGGTGACAGAAGAACAGTTCTGTCTTTTATTTTATTTCAAGAGCCACGGTTCACCTTTCTGCTCGGGTTCCCACTTACATCTGGAATAAATGAGCTGAAAGTCAAGAACCTTCAATCATTCTGAGATCTCATCATCTCATCTCCAGTCTCGACACATCTGATCTGGGTTAATGGTTGTGATTCAGCTTGTGGTTCTGTGGGGATCGGCCCTTATATTCTTGCTAATTTTCATGTTCTTGAATACAGTGACAAAACAGGCCACCAAAGTGCAAAACAAAAATGTGAACTACAAAGGAATACCTTAAAATAACTAATTTGTTAGCTTGATGACAAAAACATGAACCATTAACAACCATTATACAAATAACGTGGATTGTGTATATGACTGTGTCTTGTCTAGAGCTTTTAAAAGACTCCAGAAAAAATGTGTGTGTAAATGTGTTTGTTTCACAGTTAAAAATAATAATGCATATATCTGGAAGCACATGAGGGCGAGAAAACAAAGAGAGGAGCTTTCGTTTCAGACGATCTGTTCCTTAAACCTCGAGGGTTTGCATGAAAAGACGCGTCGCGTTTCTACCTCTGCGTTGGGGGTCTGACTGCTGTCCTCAAGCCCCCAAACATCTCAGCAGAAGACAGCCTTCAACATCTGCCTGCAGGAGTTCAGCGTCCTGATTAATGAGAGGAAGATTGTGGAAGAAAGAGCGAGAAGAAAAGATGGATGATAAAGTGCAAACGCGTCAGAAAAAACTGCCTTAATTACTGATGACTCTGTGCTTTAAACTCCCCAAATTCCCTTTTCTTCTCCGTGAACAACTGAAAGATTCATTTCTTTTAATGACCTCATTCTCTACAGCACAGCGTTTAGTCATGAGACTTCCAGCCGGGCAGAAACACGCATGTGGACTTTCCCTCTCTGAAGACCTGTAAACATGCCAACAGTGCTAAAGCGAAGCAAAACATAGCTTTAAACTTGTGACCAGTTGGCCAGTAACGTTAACACAACATCTAAAAAACGGATGTTTTTAATGTTCCTTCATAACGTTTTTGTTACTTATGGAAAACGTTCTTACAACTCCAAATTGTTAGCTGGATTAGACCCAAAATGTACATAAACAATTGTAGCTGATAGCTATGTAAGCCTTAATTCATGCCAAATACACACACACACCAGTGTCTTATGTTACTGATGCCCTAAAACGTAATTAAACAAAACCACTGTAACAAGCATATCTTACTTGAAGCAGTTCGCCAAGTCTCTACAGCAAATCCACTGCGATTGCAGCGCTGCATTTAATCTGCATGCAGAATGAATCTGTGCTGCATGCGATGCTCGCAATAATCAGAATGTGACTTGTGATGCTGTTAGCATTTAAAAATGCTGTTTCAAGCACTATTAACATAACCTTGAGCTTGTTTCTGCTCGCTGGAGAGCAGCGCATAATACCACCCACATTTAAACACTTCCATTATATTTTTACATCAGCTGACAATAACAAACAAGGCGGTTTGCTTGCATGTGTTGCAAGGATGTTGTTTTAAATGAATCAAGTCTTGACCTTCATGATTTGATTCTCTGTTCAGATATATTTACAGCATTCCTGTAATCTAATGTAACTGTAATCTAATTTATATCATCAGTCTGGTTTCATGTTTAAGAAAAGCATTTATGAACAGACGAAACTTGATAAAACAGCTCAAAAGCGCTTTCAGAAGAATGAGAGCACTTCATCTGTGAGATTAAACATGTTTCCTTTAAAATGGCAAAATAAAGACACGAGTCTGACAGCTGTAGCGTTTCTTCAGCAGAGCATATCAGTTAGTTTTCCTCTTCAACCGCTGCGCTACAGAAAGTAACACTACACGTTTGTTTGCACAACAAAATGGGACTTTGAGTGAATGCATTTGTTAAATGTGTGTGTGTGTAAAGCAGAATAAAGTCTCTCTTTCGATTGGTTTGTAAACATCTCACAGAATCAGACAGCTGTTTGGTCGCAGCACCAGTGGAGAGTAACACACATTCTCACCAGACAGCAGGAGGGACACTAGATAGTCAACAACACAACTGCTGTCCTGCATGAGCTCAGAAACACACCAGCCACAGCTGGCATTAAAAACACTGTCCTGAAGTCAGTTTAGCAGTAATATTGAAGAAGTACATGTACATTTTCTGTACTGGCATTTCAGTACCTGTGTTCCCTGAGAATCGAACCCACAACCTGTGTTAGCGCTGCTAGCACAATGCTCTATCTGTTGAGCTACAGGAACACAGGAGGAACTAACTAAAAACAGCAACGTAACCACAATCTTCTGTAGTGTAACAACAGACCAGCTGTTTCAAACAAAACACTTGCAAGTAACAAGCCTCATGTTCCACAGAAATATAAGCAGTTATAAAGGCTAATCTTCTCTCTCTTTGCATTGCACAAGTTTAAAAATGACGCCTTAGAACCGTAACTCGAGGGAAAAACGAGGGCAATTAAATCTCATGTGAGTCTCTGTGGGTGAAATCCATCAGCAGGCAAGATTTTAAACCAGTCTAACACATCAGTGGAGATTCATTCACAGCTGGTACTGAGAGCTGAAACGCAGTGAGATTTAAGCTGATTTCACGGGTATCTCGTGGTCTGACGGTATAATGTCAGACTGACTGAAGAATCCTCGGCTCTCAGGCGTCGTCTGTTCAGACGGCGTCATCCAAAAGGGCAAAACATTTCCAGAAGAAAATAAAAAAGAGAAACGGAGAGAATAAATGAGATAGAGCTACTATCTCATAAAACATTTAAAAGGCATTAGAAATAGCTAAAAGAAAATCAAGCTTATATTTAGTTTAACCGTACAAATATTCAGTTCAACAAAAACTACAGTTCCCACATTTAAAATAATACTGTTTTATTTTCACATATTACAATAATAACATGAGGGTCATAATTGTCATAGAATTATGTCAAGGAAAACATTTGTTTCTAAAATGTGATGGAAAAAGGTGATATTACAATCACCTGTTACCCTACGAGTTCTCATTCATCCCCTGATCAAACACACCAGATTATTCCACTCAAAAATACCATCAGAACCATTAAACTAGACTAGTCTCCAACTGTAGGTGTACTGTAACATTACTGTATCATGTTCAGTAAGTCTACAGTAAGGTGTACAGTAATGTACACAAAGTTGTCAGGTACAACTTTAACTGACCAAAGGACGTTCACATGCACACTCTACTAACAGATATGGTTAGATGAAAGAACTTCTCATGTGTTCAGAGTAAGAGACAGCAGGTGAAGTTCGACAGGTAACTGGATAAGTTTTCTTATTGATGCATATAGACTTAAGTTGTCAGGTAAGCTGCATGTATAAAGCTTCTCTCGTGACAATCCTGTGCTTCAGCATGTAAATGCCGCCATCTTTGTTCTGACAGCATTTTATTAACAAACACACAAAATCAATTTAACCTCCAGATGCAGGATTTGTTTCCTTCACTTCAAAACAAGACAATAATTGTCTTTCCCACAATGATCTATTCTGTCAGATCTCACATCCAATGCAACAGAAGATACATGTTCCATAGGTCACCAACTCCATCAGCCATGTTGAATTTAAATATTTAACCTGCATCGTGGCACAAAGAGGACAGTGGTACAGAATTATGACCAGCCTCCCATTGTGCAGAACAACATACAACCTCACACACCGAATGCCTGAATCAGTCAAAAACGGGTTCAAATGTTTCTCTACATAAACATCATAGTTCTGTCTATCCACAAACACATTGAACTGAATCACAGCTTAAATGTTCTGACTGTAAAACAGATATGCATTGTACAAACTGCATGTAAACATTAAACAGACTCACATCATAAAGTCTGGTGTTAAATATCCAGAGATGACAGATGCATTTGACACACAAAGTGAATGAAATAAAAACTTTCACACTGAAAGCAAAAGCAGTTTGAACGTTGTGCAGAAACGAAACGCTTTGATGGTTTTGTTTCCTGTCCATTGAAAACAAGAAGGGTTTTTCCTCTTTAATAGTAAGTGTTAACCACACAAACAGCCTCATGCACTAAATGAAACCCCGGTATATTTAATAAACTACTTTACCCAGCACACGCTATTCTGAACGCTCAGTCAGATCGGAACGCAATGCAACCCAAGTATCTTATTTCATTACACAGATATCGCCTTAAATCACGAAAGCCACATGATATAATGTCATGCAGCGACGATGCATGAATAAAAACGCAAGTTGGTGACCGATTATTCACATAAACGCTGAAGACACGAGATCCGAAATACATCAAAACTCACTCCGATGCGGATCCTCCGGCGAGTGTGAACAGATAAATCCCGACGTGAGCTCGAGGAGTCGGACAGGAGTGCGGGATCTGGATCTGGATCGGTGTGTGTGTGTGTGTGTGTGTGTGTTCACACACTGCACTTCAAGAAACCGGCGTGACGTCATCACCAAAGGTCTGGTCCGTCATCGACTGTCATTTGTACTTCATACGGAACCAAACTCGCATTATATCTCATGCAATGACATCATTACACCATAGTGAGCAATGCAGCTGTGATCCTTCTGAGGGTGTTATAGTTGCTTGTTTTGCATTTACCTGTATTTATTTTGCGTCTCTTTAAGGTGACTTTTAAGTGATCAAAACGTACCCCCTGTAGTTACAGACAGTACGCGTGCTTGTGTTTTATTTAAAGCACAATAAAAACATGCTTGTGTATTTTTAGACAATAAAGGAAAATAGCAAACAAAACAAACACCTAAAAACAACAATCAGGGCAAAGTACAACCTTAGACCCATTTGGACAACTTATATATTTTTATATATTATATAAACTTGTTTATTTTATGCTCCACCGAAATATTCTGCTTTTTAAAATGGTTTAGTCGTCTTAACCAACCAACCAGCTAATGTCCACATTAGACCCTCTCAAGTCACCAAAACCTTCCTAAAACCATCTAAACAGACCAGATTAACCACCATGTAACCAAATAACCAAATAACATATAAATAATAACACCAAATAATATATGTATTAATATAATAATAAAGCTCATCAAACAACTGAATTCACAGTATTGTGCAGAGATGGTCATGCATGCAGCAAACATTACCCCCATGTTTCTCAGATGCGTTTGTCTTCCACAGCAGAGAGATGCTGTGATTTTAATTGTATTGATGCGCATTTGTAAAGTAATAAACGCAGCCGCTGTACGGGGAGGAAAATCCGTCCGTCTCCTTAAAAAGGGATTTAAAGGAGTTTTGATGGGAAGTATAATGAGACGGTGAGGAACGGACGGCATCTCCAGAGGCTGATGGAAAACAAATTAACGGGGCCATTTTGTTTTAATTGCTATTTTTGCGCATCAGTCCGTGGCGCATCCTGCGCAATACGTGCCATTATTGTCCACCGGCGTTTCACTCCACGCACGGAGTCAATGCGGAGAAAATCATTTTTACAGTAAACACAACAACTGGCACAACACGACAACAACAACAACAACAACAACACAAAGGTTGAATAGTGCCGAAGACAACGTTTGGGTTCCCAGGTGGCCCATTTCATGTCAGGCTTTCAGGAACAAATCCTGAAGGATCATTATGGCTTTTACAGGACACGCAGGTTTTTAAGACACGACTGTGCGCCTCTGATCCTGAGAGAAAGACCAAGAGTCACGCAGTTTTTTTTTTATTTGTCAGGTTTTTAATTTTGCACAAAATTGAGCAACACGCAATCGTGCCATTTGTTCGCAAAAAAAAGCATTTTATTAAATTAAAAACTATGCAATCGTGGTTTAGTCTCTCTGGCTAAATGCTTTTCTAAACAGAGTAACTGCTCTATTAATTCAGATGAAACTGACAGAGGCAGGAATTCATTACTGTCAGATACAGCGCGTTTCATTGAGATGGGAGACAATATATTTGCTTGCTGACACGGAAAATGTATTCAAATATTCAAATGATTTATCTCCCGGTGGTGTTTTTGTGTGTATTCATAAATAAAAAAATGCCCTTTATCTCATGGCACAAGTTAGATATGCAAATATGAATTTGGAAACAAATGGAAACGAGAATGTGTGATTACGGCTCAAAGCGAAATGAGTTACAGGAACTGAGTTTATTTCCTAAATAAATGTGTCAAGAATGACTTTCCTGAAGGGTCCTAATGAGAAATGACAAGAGTTACTCCTTTATATTAATACAAACATCATGTGATTAATATACATGCAGGATGTTGTCTGTCTGCAGCTCTGTTTAGACAAGTCACTCAACAAACAAACATAATGCAGTGCATTTAGATGTACAGTAACTTATAATGTAACTTATTATACACTTATAATGTGCATTAATGCTAATAACACCACAATAAATGGACATGAAATAATGATTTGAGTAGAGCCTTATTGAACCTTTTTTACTTGTTTCTCTGCTTCATTTATTAAAAACCAACACAGACACAAAACTAAGAGAAAAGAGGACAGTTATTAAGTGCCAAAGATTTGGTTCCTGCAGGGATATTAACGTATAATTGATATAAAATCTTCAGCTTCCATCAGGAAACATTAAGATCTATTAAAAATGTTCCATTAAGGAAACATACAATACAGAGCATGAATAGAGTGTGTAGATTAGATGCGTCACAGGGCTTGAATTACCCAGAATCCCTTGGCAGAGCGTTAGAGAAGCTTCTACTTGTGAGTGTCGTCCAGTGGGCCGTCGTCCTAATGGCCCCAGTTCTCCTGGTCTCCTGGAGATGAAGACCTCGCAGGAGACGACGCAGAACAAACCCAACACCAAAGAAAAAGAAGCTCTATCGTTCAGAAACAAGTTTGACTGACCAAAAGAAACAAAAACAGAACAGATGTGAGGAAAACACTGGGAAAAAAATCCTCTTTAAATATCATTTACTGACTTTTGAAGATTTCAGCGTTTCCTGTTGGATGTTCTGGACTTCCCTGAGGACCAGTAAATTACATAAAAAACACAGAGAGAACAGCCGTAAGCTTTTTAAATTGTGTTTAATAAATCAGTTTGCTGCTGGAGACGGTTTTTATGGTTATTTTATGAAGCATAAAGCACAAGTGTATGACTGAGACGTTGTAATGACAACATGCATGAAATTTTAAAATATAAGATGAATGAATAGTTAAATTTATTCATAATTCAAATACTGGTTCATCTATAGGGGAATAATTCACTATAAGGATCCTATATATAGTGCAGTTTAAAACATTGCTATTTAACCTCTTTTAACCTTTGACACTTTTACACTGATCTGTAGCTTCTCCAGAAGAATATATCATTGCTTTCTAACCTCAGAGCTCACAGCAGGTCTTGAACAGTTATATATCCGTAATGAATAAGATGTAACTGGTACAGTTTAATGCACAAACACATATTTTGTTAACAAAGGAGATTAGAAAACAGCAGACGTCTGGCAGCGAGTGAAAACTGTCTGGTTTGCACATTTCCATGCCAACTGTCAGTTTGTGTCGGTCGTGTTAATAGCAAGTGCCATCAGGTTTAATTAGTGATGTCGGGTCAGTGCTAACCATCAGAACCAGAGAGAATGAAACGTATTATTCATTCAGAAACAGACCATTAGCACAGGAATTAAACAGCATCTCTGTTCCTCAGAAAACAGATGGACAAAAAAATAACCAACACAGAAATCACTATGAAAAATGACACTATGGTCACAATAGAAGCTGGTGACGTCGTTTTATTAATCTGACTTTAATCCAAAAGAGTCAATTAATCATTTAAAACACCTCAAGCACAGCAAACATGATCTGATGAAAAACGCAAAGCAAGAGACACAAAATTCATTCATTTCTGCTCTTGAGACGGTGGGTGGAGGTATTTGTCTATAAGACAGGAATTCATCAGAAATGGATAGATTAACTGATGCCATTGTCTCCAATTATATGTAGCTGAGAGGAAACCTGATGTAAAGGGATAAATTATTCAAAATGAGAATTTCATTGTGACTTTATTTTGTAGCGATTAAAAACTCAATGGTTCTTAAAATGAGAGGTTAATATACAGAGTCTTTTTGTTTCCTTTAAGCTACATTTTTGTATTTCTTTTCATTTTGAGGATTTTCACTTTCAGTTTGATCTCATTCGAGTTTTGATAGTTCAGAGTAAAACATTCTCTATAAACGTATATGTTCAATAAGATATACAATAAGATATAAATGTAACTGATGTTATGAAATCATTTTAGTGATTATTATTGCGATGTATGAGCCTCGTTATATGAGTCGCAGCGTCCTCTAGTGTTCAGCAGTGGCACCTTCAGGAAAAATGAACAGGGTGGTCAGATGCAAACAATACAAAAATCCTGCAGTCGCTTGAATCTTTTGTTATACAACTATCTTTAAAACTGTGTGTTGATAACAACATTTCTGCACTTAATTTCTAAATTTACGATTACAAATAATGGCATGCATTAAAATCAAAAAATACCAACAGATAAGAAGTGAACAGACACTGTTAAAACACACAGACTTAAAGAGTAGTGCAGCTTCCCATTGTGATATGAAGGAAAAGACACAACATGTTGTGCAGTCATCTCTCTCTCTCTCTCTCTCTCTCACACACACACACACACACACACACACAGTAATTTAGAGGCATGTAGGAACAGCAGTCTGAGATAACAGTGGGAAATTGACATTTTGAGGGTAGAACAATGACAGCCTTCTATAAAAAGCCCAGAGGGTAATTAATCTGCCCTCATTTAGCTTCTCCACTTCATCTTCTTCTATCTTTCATTACTCATCAAACACACAGACTCATCTGGACACACAGTTTCTAATTACTTCCCTTTAAAGCTACTGTAGATGTTTGAAACAATGACTCTCTCCAACATCTAAACATGCCAACATCACGATCAATTTTACTCAACATCACTAAAGCGTTTTACTTAAATGATTACAAAGACTTACAAATTCTGAATGATGTATAACCTGCTAAAATTGTGATTTAAACCTGCCATCACTGCTAACTGTTCATATCAGGCTGTTTACAGAAAGAGTGTGTGTTGCTAAAGTTTACTAAATAGTTAAAACCCTTAAGATACTTTTTAAATTGAAGTTTTTTGTGTGTTTGTTCGTTTCTCCAAGCTGAGGTACAAAATCAACAGAAAAAACAACAGAAATCAAAAATCTGTTTTCAGTTTTTATTAGCCTAGAAAGACCCATTTGTGATTAGCGTCTCTGACAAATGGCTTGTGGTTCATATATGGAAAAAGGGCTTAATCAACATTGGCACTGAATTATTTATAGACACAGAAGAAAATTAGTGGCAAACCCAAACTTTCAAAAAACTAAAAATCATAACATGTGATTGACAATCAAGCAGCAAAACATCTGTTTGCAGAAACTGCAGATAGTTATAAAGTGAGAGCAGATACAAATGTTATTTTTGATCTTTTCTTTGCTGAGAAAACAATGAGAAAACAAACACTGCAGCTGTACAAAAGACGTTTCATTCGACTAAACCTCCCATTTTATAATCTCATAACAGTGATTTGGCACTTATAACATTGACACAAAGGTTTAAAGCTCTATTCACTGGGAGAGCTGTGGTAACAGAAGAATAGATCTTCTATAGGTAACTATAGGTAGCTATAGATATCTTCTATATGTTCCTCACACACACCTATCGTATGGCTTTAGAAGATTGGAATACAAAGTATAGTCCTATAGGGCCATTGTATAGTGTTACTGTATGGAAAACAGCTCACATTTAAACATTGCCATGGGAAATACAACAGTATAAAGGTTTGGAATGACATGAGGAAAAATGCTAGAATTCATTTAGAAATTATTGGCATCTGATTCTAACAGACTTACTGTACGTCTAACCTGTCTGTGGACATAAATGGATTTTTGGACTCAGATATAATCTCACAGAAACAAAACAAAGCACTTCAGAGGAAATCAGTAAACACCCGGTTTGGTTTTTAGGAAAACGGTTATGAAAGCACTTTATTGTCTTGTGTGAGAAAGCTGTGACATGCAGACAGACCCTGTTTCCCTTCAACAGTCCTCACATCCACCCAAGAAAAAGTGACGCTATGAGTTTCTACTGCCTCTGTTTTGTTCTGTGTAGACCATAGCTGTGGATCCCCAAGGAACCAGTGAAGATGAAGAAGATCATTATCACCCAAAACCTCCTGGAGCTGTTCTAACCTGGGCATGGCTGAAGAACATCTCCAGCTCTATGGTATCTCCTCAACTTCTTCAGCTTCCACCAGGCATGCCTGATCGTTGGATGGAGATCTGAAGGGAGGGTGGTACTCAATGAGGTTGAGGATTGAGGAACCAGGGTTGCTCCTCTGGTGAAGGAACCAAACCACTGCAGAGACACCAAGAATGAGGACTACACTGATGATGACCAGAGCTGAGAGAAGAGGGCTGCTCTCTAGACGAGAAGGAGAAACATCTGTTAAACACGACAACAAGCCTCAAATGTCACACAACAAAAATGTGAGCTTAAACACCATCTATACTACCAAACGATGAGGAGTGAAATCATCTGATTGATCTTTGATATCAATAACAGAAGGTGGACCACGATTAGCATCGGAGCTTCTAGACTAGAGGCTGTTGAGCAGTTCAGCTCTGTGCTTTAGAGGCAGTTTGACCACAAACAACTTTTTTTACATAAATCTTTTAACCGAACACATTGTTCTCTATCATGCAATGACTAACATCCTCTTTAAGCATGTGACCGCTGGTGTGGTTTGTTACTCGCTTTAGCACAAGTATAAAGTCTTAAATAGTTTGCTCAGGAACATTTGCTGTTCTCCGAGCGAGTCTGTATTTTACGCCTGGCACACAAAACACTGCGTGACTGGAACGTGTCTTTCACGATTCTCAGCTGTTGGTGGTGTTCAGTTAGCCGCTATATTTCTCTTTATACTTACTTGGGGCGTTTGTCCAGACGGCCTCTGAAAAACAAACCAACAAAAAGAGTTACAGGACATGCTGTAACTGACCACACTGAACACGTCTCGTGACACAATGTTAATAACTTTAAACGTGGAAAAGACAAACAAAAATATAAAATTTTGAATAAAATATGAATAAAACCCTAAATTAAATTAAAGTAACAACGTATAATATATAGATATAGAGCATATTGTAGTAGTATATTTGAAAACTGTGTGTGTGTGTGAGACAATCTTACTGGTCTGACACACGACACCATTCTCAGGTTGATCTGCACAGCTGACATTTTCCCATTTGCCTGTGCTGCTGTGAAGAGCGACACAGGTGTCCATGAGAGGAAGATCTGTCTCATCCTCGCTTCCTTCCTCCCAGTTATTAAACAGCAAGACGCTGTTGTCGTCATTCCACCTAAAGACATCATCTACAGCAGAGCAAGAGAGAGAAACACGTGAACACACACACACACACGTAAACACACACATGTGAACACACACACATGTGAACACACACACATGTGAACACACACACATGTGAACACACACACATGTGAACACAGCTGGCGGTTCGAAAACAGACTGAACCTGATCTCAAAATCAGTCCAGTTACACTGCATCTGATTTCATTTATTAAACGTTATATAACAAATTTAACACCCAAGTATATAAAAACAAAGAAATAATTCATAACGAATAAATAAAAAGTGTTTAATTAGGAATAATAGCTGAAACTCACAGACAGTTTTACTTTCACGCCCACAATAACATGTTGTGAATTGTTTTGTGAGTCTCAACTCGTTCTAACAGATGTTTTCAAGACTGTAATAAATATAATTCGTCAAACTCAACTGTGTCAGCCAGTTGTTGTCTTGGAAGCATTTTACATCAGCTAAATTCACAAAACAACACAGAAAACCAAAAGGGCGACATTTGAGGGACATTAAAGACAAACTCATTCCTAAACCCCAAACCGGATCAGCACAACACACACGTCTCCTGATTTATCCCTTTGAAACCGAGAAAACGTCTTTCATCATGTAGTCAAAATAATCTGGCCTGAGGTAAACAAATGGCGACCAGAAGAGTTTTCTAAAGTTCTCTGCTTGAGTCGGGGTGTGGATGGTGTGCTCCTTGAATCTGTGAACCGCTGCGATCGGCCTCAAAAATAACAGGATTTCCTGGTGTTGTGAGGAACGTGAGAACATAATGCTATGAGAAGACTTTAAAGTTCCCGTGTGTCTACAAAACAGTTTTATAAGAACATCTCACAGCTGCTACATGCAACAAGATAATTCAAGAAAAATATCTATGAACAATCAAACTGGTCATGATTTTTAAAACAACTTCAAGTCTGAAAATACGGACTAGGCAACAGTCTGGTAAACAACATTTTACTAAGGCCTTGAACGGATTATTCAAGTTCAGCTGCATTCCAGAGAAGAAAACTGGACCAAACCCAATAATCTTCTTAATGGCTACTGCGCTGAATGTTCTGTTTCTTACGGAAAAATAACTTATTACTTCCCTATTACCAGTTATTTTTGCAGTTCCCGTTGGCATCACCACCACAAGCACACACAACTCACACAGACACCCACAGAGGTCCATTCTGTTACGGAAAACCCACTTCCACTATCCAATAAAGATCTGACGGATAACAAAGGTTACCACACCTTTAATTCCAATGAACAGCTGTTGGATAGACGTGCTTCCCAAAAACATCAGGACAGACATCAGGCGTCTGTTTGGTGGTTTCAACACATACATGTTTTACCAATTTCCTCCCTGTCTCTGATGTCAGAGCGTTGTGAACTGGGAGAAGATATCATGATGCACGCATGTTAAAATATGAATCCAACTTACCATCACTGTCATAGTACATTCCGAGCCAAATGTTTATATTTCCCTTCCACACATTTGGGCTGTATTTGATGATGTAATCGTTTTCTTCTGCGCTTTTCACCGTCAGTAGATCTGAAACAAACACACGAGTTCAGCTATTGGAACAGCCTGTAAATAAGGTCTGTTATTATTTACTAAATGAAGTATTTACCATATCCTCTGCACATGTCTTTTGCAGCTTTAAAAGAGTAGATTTTTGCCACGTCTTCCACTCCATGTACAAAGTGATAACAGTTAATGCCAAACGGCAGCCATGTGCGCCCATCTGCTGGGCAGTCTGGAGAGAGATGACTTCATTTGTGAACATCTCAGCAGACTGAAGACAAGTAAACACTATCTAAACCGATGACCCGTCCTTATATAACACACTATTGGCATTTTACACCAATATATAAGTCTATATGTATGCATGAACTAATACAAACGTGTGTGTGTATGAATGATTTTGTTTTACATAATGTCTTTGTTATATATTGACATTCTTGGCTTTTTTTCCATATATAAATTTTTAACAGAGTGGGAAACTCTGTTACCAAAACAAAACGAAACGATCGTAAAATAGGATAAAGAAGATCGTATTTCAATGCATGATGGTTTCACATAAGCAAGGCCTGTAACTAAGGTACTGTGGTAGAAACAACTGTTACCAGGGTAAATCTATATAAAGCCTTCAGACTGTAGCTTCGTAACTAAACCCACCGGTCATGACGGGACTCGGGCCAAAGTCAACTAACACAACACACAATGCAAACTTTAAATCCACGTCATAACTTCAGACATAAAGTAAATGCACTAAACAAACCGCATCTGTAAGCTTTGCACGACGGTGTAACTGCATTTGTAACAGCAGCTCCAGATAAACAGTTGCGCACAAGTTGCGAGTCGAAGTTTTAGCGCATCGCCATTAAAACAAACAGCAAACATGCGCTGCGCGTTTATCTCGCGTAAAATGCAGCAACTCACCAGCAGCTTCCTGTCCTCGCGTCAAACGGGACGTAAAAACAAGGATGTTAAACAGGGTAAAGAAATGACAATCCCAGCACGACACCATGTTTTCTGCACTTCAGATATTAGAGCTGCGAGCCGAGCGCGTCAGAGGCGACTGGAGGCGTCACACACCCACATATTCACACATATTCACACACATACACAACACAACACATACACAACACATGCACATACACATACACATACACAACACAACACAACACATACACAACACATACACAACACAACACAACACATACACAACACAACACATACACATACACAACACAACACATACACAACACAACACATACACAACACATGCACATACACAACACAACACATACACAACACATGCACATACACAACACATACACAACACAACACATACACAACACAACACATACACAACACATGCACATACACAACACAACACATACACAACACAACACATACACAACACATGCACAACACATACACAACAACACAACACACACATCACATGCATAACAACACAACACATACACAACAAATGGATATCTTGTGCATGTGTTCTTATCATGTCACTGATCTCAGATCAGAGTGAGTGTTGCTTGGTATTATAAGGGCAACGTATTATCTGATAAGCGTTATATTTGGGTACCTCGATTTAAATCATTTTTTATGTTTCTTGTGAACTTTATAGCATAAGTGGTTCCTTTTGTCCCTGTGGTTATATAATCTATTGTTACACAATGTGCACGTCTTGCACGTCTGTATTTTTCACAATAATAGACGAAACCGTGAACGCACACGTCAAAATCACTAAACGTGACACCGTCGCAGAAACGTTTAATGCTAGTCAAATAAGATGCATGTATTAAACCCAAAGCCCTACGTTAATGGACGTAATGGTTGACAGTTATAATAACTACATTGCATTAATGGTTAGTTGGTTGTCGACCTCGTCATCGACATGCACATAAATACTGCACGATGAAAACGTATGTTTCACCATATTAGTTAAATATTACGTATTATAGCTACTTTTAGCTGGTTTAAATGCAGCTAAATCGCACTGGAATAAAAGTACGTGAAGCAGATGCTGTAATGACACTGACGGCCGCTAGATGCCTCTGAACCGCAAAGAAATGTTTCCTAATAACGCTATTTAAACTCAGTCGTTCATTCAGACGTTTTTATAGCACGTGTTTTACTCAAACATATTGCATTGCGTTTAATTTAGTTCCGGTAACTAATTCTTAAGAAAGCGTGAAGTTGACTCGCTGGTCCACGTCGCCGGTGTTTGACGTCACAGCCCGTGCACGAGCCCGAAGTCAAAAGGACCAATCAGAGCGAGGCTCGCGCGCGCATGTAGTAAATTTATGTTTTCACAACAAATCGGTTTGATATATAAATTATGAGACTGTCAACAAATATGTCAAGATATAATATTCACATGCACGTAACATCTGATTTTTAACAAACCAAAGAAACACTATCACGCATTGAACCTCATCTAAACGTTTATATTTATATTATTTATAATAATGTGATTGTTGCTGATATTAAAGTGGCTTCAGACAAAGTGTTAAATACAGTAACAGGCTTGTTTTTAATAATTACGTAGAAAATTTTAATCTCAGCATAGAAAAACATTGGCAGTTTCATTCAAGGTAACTTTTACACACAGGGTTAAACGTGAACTCGTATAACCATGACAACCCACTTAACCAGGGATAACCAGCTAACCAGGGATAACCAGCTAACCAGGGATAACCAGCTAACCAGGGAATGTCTTCACCAAACTAGCATCGTTTAGAGAAACGCCATATATATATATATATAAAGGCAACAACACTGAGACGCTTACAAACATCATGTTACATTGAATAACTTGGACATTAAAAGTAACTAGAGTGACAGGATGGACCATAAAACAGAAGAAGACTTTCCAGGGGAACCCGGAATCGTTCTCAGGATAGCTGGACCGAAACCCCAGCCCAGTGCTGGTGAAACCCGGCGTCTCAGAGGCGCAATGGGGGCATCGGCATGGTGACATCACGGAAGAACCGATGGACAAGGGCGTTCTTAGCCGAGATCCTTTTGTTGGGATCATAGTTCAGCATTTGCCCGAGAAGGTCCCTGCCATCTTCATCCAGAGACGGCACCACTTTAGACAGGTCTTGCCGTGCCCACTTGGGGAAGGAGGGTTTGTAGTCCGGCATCGAGGTGACTCCTGGCCACACGGATTCGTCTGGAGTCCCCAAAGTCCGGAAGATCCGGAAGAGCTGGTCGATCTCAGAGTCTCCTGGGAACAAAGCTCTCCTGGTGATCATTTCGGCAAAGATGCAGCCCAAGCTCCAGATGTCAACAGCGGTGGAGTAATATTTACACCCCAGGAGAATCTCCGGAGCTCGGTACCACAGGGTGACCACCTCGTGGGTGTACGTGCGCACGGGAACCCCAAAAGCTCTCGCCAGCCCGAAGTCGGCCAGCTTGATCTCACCCTGGGCGTTGATCAGAAGGTTTTGGGGCTTCAGGTCTCGGTGAAGGACTCGATGAGAGTGACAGAAGGCCAGACCCTGGAGCAGCTGAAACAAGTAGCTCTTCACCAGCGCCAGGGAGATGCCAGCGACGGTGGCGGAGTCCATGAACCTCTTCAGATCCTGGTGGAGAAACTCAAAGACCAAGTAGAGCTTATTTTCCGTGTGTATGACATCTCGCAGCTTGACGATGTTGGGGTGGTTCAGCTCCTTCAGCAGCGAGATCTCGCGGATGGCGGTGCTGGGGACACCTTCGGTCTCCGTGTCCAGTCGGATCTTCTTCAGCGCCACGGTCTCTCCCGTGATCTTGTTCTTGGCTTTATAAACCACCCCGTACGTTCCTTCTCCGATCTTCTCCACTTTCTGGAAAGACTCCATGCTTGACTTCGTCTCCGGCTCTATTTAAAACAACGCGCACGGCAGCTGTACGGACACGGTGCTCGCGGTCGCGAAGCGGCGCCCAGAAACATTAAAATCGGTTTATTGTGTCCGTAAAAACACCGACGACTCGAGACGCAACCGACCGTCCCGCCAAATCTCCTTATGACGCGCGCGCCGCGGTGTTGTGAGCGTGTCGTGGCGTCATCTTCCTGCGACGGCTGTGCGAGTCACGTGACAACGGGCGTCAAGATGACGCCACTGCCTTTGTTTATAAGTCTTGCACTTTATCCAATGTTTCCATAGATGTTTCTTTAAACAAATCAGTGTTGTTTTGCCATTTTTTTCATTTATGTTTGTCATACATGTTTATTGCCGATTGTAATTATTATTGTATCGATTGCTTTATTAAATGCTTCAAATGAATCAACTAAAACTACAAAAGAAGGTATATAGTTTTGCAGATATAAATACTGTATATCCCAGATAGGATAGGCTGGTGATATCACATCATACTATAGAAATCCATCTGGGATGGCAATTCCTTTGTGGTTTGAGCCACTTTGATGAAACTGCTGTCCTGAAATATTAAGTAGCTGATGCTTGGTGTGGCTCTGCAGCAACCACACGTGTCCAGGAGAGGTCGCTGTGTCTGCATGATGTGAGAGGGATTCTTCTGATGCATTATCTGATCATGTCAATGAGCTCTTAGGCCTCCTAAAGGTTTAAACCTGTCTCCTTTAAATGCAAGAATGCACCAGTTTTTTAATTTTTTTCTTTGGTTGTAATAGTATGTTTGATCAATATTTTTTGTCAAAACCTGCCTTTACATAACCTAGTTAAGCTTTTCTGCAAAACTGCATTTATTGTACATAATTGCAACATTTAAAACATAATCTAACATTTATTTATATGAAACTCTCATTGTTGACTCCTGTGGTTTTATATCGCCAACCCAATACTAAAGAAACACGCACACACAAACATGCACTTTTCCTCTCAGCTGGAGTGTTGAAGTTTCACAAGGTTTTTAACGAAAAAATCTCTGCACACTTTCCTTCTTGCGAAATAACACAAATATCTCACCCAGGAAAGACGCGTCTGTTCCTCACTGGAGACATTGCAAAACAATGCCAAAATAGCTCTTAACTCTCACAGCCCATACAAAACACTGGACCATTCAACATAACTGTCAACATTTATAGACTGTGATCTTAGTTTCTCATTTTAACAACTTTCATGAGTCGGATGCTAAAACAAGAGACATCAGCTTCTCTTTTTTCTCTATTGTTTCTCTTCATCAGAAAGTTTCTTTCAAACCCAAAGTTTCTTTGGGTTTAATTTATATGGATAGTGGAAAATGATAATAATAAACTTTATAGAAAACAAGGTAAATGTAGTGTGTTATTCAGATTGCTGTGTAAATGTGTGACAGGCGGCTGAGAGCTACAGCTGTCCGATCTCGTCTGTTGTTCTCGGCTTCCTGTGGGGTGACTTTACACACTCACAGCCATTACCCCTCCAGGACCTAGTTGAGACCATCTGATGTCTGCCCCATGTGTCTAGCCTAATCTCAAACCATATTTCTTTGCGAACGCAGCGACACCTGCTGTGTTAAGTGAGTATGGCATGAGTTGGTCTAAGTAAATCGAGATAAAGTTTCAGGCTGGTGGAATATTTAGAAACAGATTTCTGCCATCAGATTTCTTACACAGTTACATGTTTTTCCATCACCTGTGAGAACAGAAACTCAAGAACGACAACACAAATAAAAGAAAAAAATTGTCTTTATTCAAAAGTCCTCAAGAAAATGAACAGAAATAAAGCTTAATTAATAATCTAAAGGAAACACGGGGAAAAGCTTTTTGGCTTAAACAAGAAAAATACAGTGGAAGATTTCAGATAAACCAAACATACAAGTTACCACTGGCAAGCGTGTGGCATGTGTAACGCACACAGAGAAAACAAATTACAAAATTAACTCTCATATAGATATCTCTATGAAAATCTTTTTCTGTTTTTATTTTTTTCAAACAGTCTGTACAAAACGTCTCTCTTCATAAATTATTACTTTGTCATATAACTTAATGGCTGTCTAGTACATGATTTTCATTTTCATGAGCGTTTTATCTTCACACACACACACTTTCTGTCTCTTGACCCGGATGCAGGTTGGCACTTTGGATTGAGATGTTACTAGCAGCATGACCACACAAGAACTCCACAGTGTCTCTCACTCAGTACCACAGACACACACACTTCAAGAGCCGACACAGATGTAAGCGGAGGGCTGTGGATTACACTGTCTGTCTGGACTCCATCTGGAATAACAATGTCTTGGGAGCACAGATCCTGAAAAGCACCACTTCCAAGGAATACTTCATCTTAAAATAAGAATTCTGTCACTTTTTGTTCCAAACACGTGCCGTTATTATTACTGTTGAACACAAAAGGAGAATTTGTGGGGAATTTTTGCACATTTCCTCTTTAAAAGGTTAACATACCTGTCAAACTCAACAAACAGCAGAGTTATGCATTAAAATCTATCATTTCTTCAGCCATGTAACAAAACTGAGTGAGAGAGCAAACAGACTGAAGAAGAGGGTTATGGAGGAAAAATAAAGACCACCCTTAACCCTTTGTGTTCCACATTAGGATGAACAGCAGGCAGGTTTGGAACAACGCAACAAACTTCAGACAGAATTTTCATTTGTTGATGAATTCATTCTCTCATCTTCCATCAGCTGTTTTTCTCACCCTCTTTCTCTTTCTATTTCTCATGGACTTCTGGAGCAGCAGTTTTTGCTTGTGAAACTATGAATGCTAGACGACACTAAAACACGTTCAACGCACAACTTTCCTTACGAGGATAATAATAAAAAAAAACTTGTGTCTGAGGAAGAAGAGCATCAAAGTATTAAAAAAAAACCTGAAAGAAATCAAGTGTATCGGGACAGCTCCTGAGCTGTCGTTTGGTCTGGAGGGGCGGGCTGAACCTGCTAGCCCGACCAATCAAAACAGAGGAGAACAAAACTCTGAGGTAGATAACCGGTCAACTGGACCACCGGGTCAAAAACACAGTCTTTTGGAAGACAAATTAATGATTAAAGTCTTACTAAAGTATATTGTGATTTAAAAATAAAATAATGAAGCAGTTTTCTGTCGCACAATGTTTTTGCTGTGATCCGTTTATTATTTGAAAGGCTCTGTTCTAAAATCTAGCGAGCTGCCTACATAGGCAGCACTTAAATGGCATCATAGCATGCTGCCCCATTTCAGAAAGTAGGCAGCAAGATTATTTTGTGTTCTAAGAGCAAGACAATCTCACAAACACATTGACAACTACTTAAAATGTTTTAGCAACTGCTTAAAACATTTTAAGTAACTGTATATTACACATAAGTGTAAATGATGAACTTAAATTCAAATATTTTACATTGTATTTGCCTGTGCTTTGTAGTTTTATTGTTATTATTGCATTATGTAGCAACACCAAACACCATTAAAATCAGTTCTGAGTCTCTTCTTGCTTAAAGCTGCAACTGTAACTATTCCAGCTTAAAAATAAACAAAAAACAATTATTGAGCAAGTACATAAATCCAAACGGTCTCCTTACCCCACCCTGATCTGCAACAGTAACTTTATCATGATTTATAATTTCAGCTGTCAAAAATGGAAATAATGTAAACTGCAATTTTACGTTTCAAACAGAGGTGGCGGTAGAGAGGTGAAAGTTACAGACTGCAGCTTTACCCACATTTTACATTTGTAAAACAAGTTGCTGCCTATGTAGGGTGTTTGGATTCTGTCTTAGAAGACAGCAAGGTAGCCCACTAGGTTTTAAAACAGAGCCATACTTTCAACCTGTCCTCTTTACGTATTTTAGTTCACTTGTCTCTGCTCTGTAGTGATGTTTTTCATTAGTTTGTGGCACTTGCTGGATCCAAATCGTCCTTCATGCTATTGTTGTCGACACCTGAACAACTAATGACAGCTGAATTCATATGTACAAAGAAGGCACGTTCTTCAAACTGCAATCTCGTCAGTTAAAAAGTCTCAGCATGGCCCGCCTTGAGAGAAAATTACTTTGCGTCCTTGATTTCGCTCGATTCGCTAGCTGACTGTCTTTGGTGAAGTAAACTGGAAAGTGCCGAGTTTTGTTTGTCTCCTAGAAACAAGCACTAAAACCTACGCGTTCCCCTCTCAAATCCCCTGTGAACCTTCGAGAACTGTCACGGACGGCCGTTTCGCTGAACGCTCGCCAGCATCCAAACAAACAACGAACAAATACGAAGATGTTCGTCTGACTGACAGGCCACGCCCCCCTCCCCGTAATAGGAATAGAAGTCCAAGCACTTTCCCATCCACACAAGTTCAAGCTAATCTACAACACCGAGATTTTTTAAAACGAAAACAAAAGGCATTTATCAAAAAACGTGATCAGCAGAATTTCTACCACATTCAAACAACCAAAGGACCGTCGCCTCTGATTATAAAAACATTAAATCCTATTAAAACTCCATCAGCTTTATCACTCAAAACAGTTTGTACTCTAAAAGCGGATCAGATAAAAGCAAAACACCGAAATCCAAGCGCAGCAAAAATCTTCATTTGCTAGATGCTAAAAAAGCCCTATTTATTAGCTCATTTACAAGGCAGCAGCTGCGACTCCTCCATCCGCACCTCCATGCGGATCTCCTCAGCTACTGTACGGGAAAAATTTAAGGCAAATCGTAAAAGACGGACAGATCGGTCAGACCGACAGGACAGAAAACACATCACCACTCACACCTCAAGCACAAACGCCCCTTTCTCAGGATGTCCGACTGATAATTCTTTAAAAACAAACATCTATTTCAGTACAAAGTAAAAGTGAGAGAGAAAGAAAAAAACAAATCATAAAAATTAAACAAACAAAAAAATCTCATGCAGATCGAGTCACATGACTTTCTGCATCTCTGTCACAATCATCAATAAAAAATAAGCATCGTTTCTTACTAAAATAAAACTTTTTCCCCTATTTCATCATGTTGTTTTCTTTGAGAGCTAGCATCCTCTGATGAAATGAATCTGTCACTTGCACCTAATGGAACTTATACCAAAATAGCTGAAGTAGTTTTATTATAAAACCGAGGAACCCATTGTAGAACCTGTGCAAACGTTGTGGAGCCGTCCTTCAGAAAGCTTGACTCTCTCTCCGTCCCCAACAACCTGCCAGAGAAACAAACACAAAATCTTATTATTAAAATTCACACTCCCAACATGTACATTTTTCTGCATTTCGAAATTATGTTAATATTAAACATTATGCAAGAGGATGGAAACATGTTTTTTAAACTGTGCGATGAACCAGAAAGTAAACATAAAAACATAATTATGTATCATTATAACATACATTAATTCAAAAACTATATGCACACATTTTATTATCATTTCGTTTTGGTATTACACTTCAAAATGAGACAGAAACATGGATAATGTGGTACAATGAGACATAATGCCTCTGGATGTTATGAGATGTTATGTAATGTTATAAGATGTGATGCGTGTGTTGTGCTGACGGGTACCTCTGTCACTTGCTCTGTTGGTAAGTGTAATGTGAGTGATCACTGCCTGACTCCCCCTGAGGCTGTGGGCTGTTCTCCTGAAACAGCGTAAAAACAGCATCAACCAATCACAACCTCATATCAGATCACAGATATGCATCACTAACACAATATAATGATTCTCTCAAGAGGATTTAAGTCAGTAGCTCATCGTCTGCTTCTAAACTTTCTCCATTTGTGGTGATTCTGAGGCGGTTCTTCAGTGAGCGAGGCCTCAGCAGATGTGTCTGAAAGAATCAACGCAAACCCACCTCGACTGAGACCGTGGGGGTCTGCATGTGTGGGTAGGGAGCAATATACGGCCCCTGAAGAGCTGGACTCGCTGCCATGAACTACAGGAGAGACAGAGAGAGACCGTCTCTAAGTTTTTGAAGTGTCCAGTTTCTCATTGATTGATTGCCATGGTAACATTTAGTTAATATCTGATGCCCTTCTGTGCTTTATGTGTTTCTACAGATTGTAGAAGGTTGTGCATGTACTCACCGGTCCAGCGCTGCCCAATGACAGGTGACTCATCTGTTGGGTGAGAGGACTGATCATGGATGCAGGCTGCAGGGACATGGAGTGGTCTATGGAGGGCGAT
Organism: Yasuhikotakia modesta; assembly: GCA_036877545.1. Taxonomy (NCBI): domain Eukaryota; kingdom Metazoa; phylum Chordata; class Actinopteri; order Cypriniformes; family Botiidae; genus Yasuhikotakia; species Yasuhikotakia modesta. Next base: position 4,568 of record JBAJNP010004118.1, on the reverse strand, counting down.
ATCACAGCTCCCTGTGAGAGAACACAGGTTGTGTTTAATATGCAGTAACTAGCGGTAACTGCTAGTCCACTGTTGTGGTTTAATCAATTAGAGGTAAACCTGAAATTAAGATTAAAACAAAACAAAAGCACATATAAAAAAACCTGATTGGCTGTTTCAGATGTCGGTCAGACTGTCTTTTCCTGTCTAAGTGGGCGGTTCTTGGCCTAAATGCGCTGCAAATTGGAGACGCCTTTAGCCTGACAGTCACATGTCTGCCTCTCTGGGATGTGAGATCTGGTTTCTAACTCTAAGTCACATTCTGTAAATCTTTTGGGTATTAATTAGCTGTGAGGCATCAGATCTTTAAATGCTACAGTGTCATCATTTACAGCAAACATCATAATACACAGAACTCGATACGCACTGACTCACACACTCTACTGATCGCAATACATTACACATCCACACACACAATCTCCCTGTGACAGTCATTCAAATAGCTGAACTTTTTACTTAGCATATCTTGTGGCCATTACAGATCACACACAAACACACACACACACACAGTCATGGCTTCTTGATACTGGCGTGGGCATTAGCAGCACAATTATCCGGCATCTGGGTGTGATTTAGTAGAACCTATTTAGTGCTATTGTGCACACACACACACCACTGTTTCCTGTGTTGCCGTTGACTGCACAAACAAATACATTTAAATAAATGTGGGTGTTTCCCTTCAAGAATAAGAGAAAGATTTATTTCCTTATAAAACAGACAGCCTCCTAACGCTTAACTGCACTGTAAAGAATTGCTGATCATTTTTAAGTGGGCTACACATCTGAACACTGCATTTAAATTAGAGGTGAAGGGGACCCAGAGTTTGAGTCTCGACTCATTTAATCAGTGCACCCTGCCATCTCTTCACTGTTCTGTCTAACAAACCAATAAAACCCAAAACACAATGTTACAAAAAACTGTTAATCACACAACTGTGACTGCATAGTCTATGTCAATGTGTCCATGTACACAGTCCCTAAAGTTCATTACAAGCTAATGAACAATATCACACCACAGAATAACTGACTGTAACTGTAATAATGAGTTTGTGTGGCACATTTCTTTAGTATCTGTTTTAATTTTCTCCACGTCTCACACACCTTCTGAGCAGCCCGGGCAAAGTTCAGATGAAGACAAAGATGAGACGATCACAAGACACTGATGAGAAACAGGAGAAATATTGACTTACTGGGTGCTGTACGATGTATGGCTGGTGAGCCATCCAGGACGGATTCTGGACCTTGGCGTGACAAACACACATACAAGTGTTGAAACAGGTGAGTTTCAAAAACACACGTTTGTTCACATGCATGTTGTTTTAACGCATATCGACTTTCTGTTTCACTGGAGATCTGACACAGATGTCTGTGTCTGAGACCTCAGGCTGGAAGGAATGAAGTCTGATCTTAAGTCTGATGTTGTTACCTGGTATGTGGACACAGGTGAGATGTATGGAGACATTGGTGTCTGTGTGATCATTCTGTTTGTAATACTGTAGGCAGTTGGATAAAATCTACAGAGAGCAAAAGAAATAAAGAGGCTTAATTTCACAGAACTTCCTTTGTAAACATTAGGTTTTTCTGCGTTAATGTTATTGGACACAACACACATTATTGTATGTAGCCTAGCTGCTATGTCTTTGGTGATACAAATTCACACTTAAATTTAAAACAGAGATACGAGACTGAGAGAGAGAGAGAGAGAGAGAGAGAGGGGCAATTAATGGGAGCATATTTAAGCAAAAAGTACCAAAAGGTTTTACACTGTGAAAAAGATACTTCTATAAAAATATTAATGACACATTTTTTAATAAACCTTCATTATGCTAATTCTTTAAGCGGTACTCTGCCGTAACACATATCAGGTGTGGTTCTGACCTAAGGGCTGTTTTAAAAACATTGTAACCTTTTCCCCAAACTTCACAATAATGAGTTTCCACTTCAGTTATGATGTTGCCCTATAAGGCAGCTCTCTAGGATTTGGAACACAGCCAAAGTCCTGACATGTTTTGCACACTTCAAAGTCAACAGTTATCCTCCATGGGTGCTGCACTATGTTACACACAGCAGCTAGATGAACAGATGTTTTATCATGACTGACCAATCAGCATCCAGGTCCATACTTTCAATGTTATGATGACATTGAAGTGGATGTTATATTAGCGATGTTACATATTGTCTTACCCGTTTTGCATAGCAGCTGTGGTGGGGTCGTATGTGAGGGTCATTCCTGCCTATAACAGAGAAACAGATGATTTTAATGCTGTTTGTATCTGAGTTCACACACACCTACAGAGTCTCTCAAACACACTCATTCTGATCTTATACAACAGTCAGTCTGTAATGCATAAGAAATCTAGTCACATATATTTATATATATATATTTATACGTCCCATGTATGGACATTTCTTGCATCATGTAATTGTAATTTTCTGCATAATAATGTTTCTGCTCTGAAATGTATTTTTCCAGTTCCAGTTATTTCACATCACATCAAACATATACAGTATGAACATTACTGCAGTCTCTCTCTCTCTCTATATATATATATATTATAGCTGCCTACAGATGGTTGCATACAGAACTTTTTTTAAGTTGATTATCTAGTTTTTAGTTTGTAGTCAAATATTTTATCTGTCAGCCCTTTACAGCCTTACAGATGTTTGTTCACGGTGTGCACAGAATCCTACATTTCTGTCCGTTTAAAGTCTTTGATCCGCTCGGATGAACACCGTGAAATTCCGCACGGAATAATGAAATTATCAGCTGTGACAGGAAACCCTGTGTGTATTGTGCTGTAATTATGCCGGGCCACTGCCGCACACGATCCACATGTGATAATGAGGAAATTAAAGTAATAAAACAGTCATTTCTTATTAAAAGAACCACAATATTATCAACTCAATTACACATTTTTCCTGAATCAGTGTTTTATAAATACCCTTATAATAGTAAACCTTGAACTCATAGATAGTGTTTTAAGCAATCCCATAATGCATTTTGGCAAGCTGAGCAAAAACACTTCTCCAAGACAGTGCACGGAGAAAAACACTGATTATAAATTTAACTCATTTGATATCAAAAAGGGTCCATGAAAAAAAATTTAAGCTCATTTAAATGTTATTACCTTTTTATCAGACTAAACTAATTAATTGTCTTACTAGCGTTTTGCAACACAGAAACTATATTTGTATGCTGCATGGAGTTGATGTCCATGTAGTGGACATTACAAATTGGTCACTTATCAGGTTCAATTTAAGATTAGGCAGCTGTCTATGTAGGGAGTAAGGGACCCGACCAGAATTTGAAACAGAGACATTGACCGTGTCTTAATGGGTAACATCAGAAGTTTACACAAACATCTCAGAGTAACTCAGTCTTACTGCAGCACAAACTACATGACTGCATGATAAGTGTGGCTTGTGTAAACATGCCCACCGCAGCAGTCGGCGCGAGATCCCTGCTGTCCGTGTGTCTCTGCTAACAAGCTGTGACAGGTAAAATATGGCCACTGGAACACACAGAAGAATAAATACTCACAAGCCTCGCCTCGCTGTCTCTCGCCCAGCCACGGCCGTTCTGAATGTATTTGTTCTGACTCTGTCGCTTCTTCTGTCCTCCATCTGCAAACTTACACAGCAACGGCTCGGACGGAGCTACGAGAGAGAGAGGGAGAGAGAAAGAGGGAGGGAGAGGGAGGGAGAGTGAGACAGACAGACAGATAGAGAGAGAGACAGACAGACATAGCAAGAGTCAGAGACAGAGAAAGAGAGAGAGGGAGAGAGACAGAGGGATAGAGAGAGAGAAGTAGACAGACAAAGAGAGACAGAGAGACAGATAGACAGACAGACAGACAGAGTCAGAGACACAGAAAGAGAGAGAATAAAAGAGAGACAAAAGTGACAAAAAAAAATTAGCATTGTGAAAATACAGAGCGTGATGTGTCTGAAACTGTTCAAGATCAGAAATAACTTCATACACTTTGCTTCACACGTTTATATTAAGTTTCATCCTAAAGCGTCAATGGAAATGTTATTCGTTTACAATCTCCCGACTTTCCCACAGATCTTTGAGAGCATCTTATTGGGAAACTGTCTTCATATAATCCCCTTTCCTTTCCCTCTGACAGGGTCAGTGGAGAGTATTTCAGTCTAATAATCCAATTAAAATGCTTGGAGAGGCCACGGCAGGCCGATCTCTCAAACACTCTCACAGAGACAATGTAAACACACGGCTACAAACTAAACCCCATTAATCAATGCTCTCCTTCTGATACAACAGGACTTTCTCCCAGCCTTTAAAACTGAAGCGGGTCTAAATCTACAGCCGTGCAGCAGAAGTTTGGGTTTGGTACGGCTGAACGCTTTGCTACATGCCCAAAAGCTTGTTTCCATTTAGCCCCTGTCTGAGGAGAATCATTACCAGCGAATGAATGAACGTCACCCAACAGAGAGTTTTTATGCCCAAACAACAGTTAAAGAAGACATTAAGCATGTGTACACACACACAGACAGACACACAGACAGACA